>JAZBGX010001188.1:0-20421 GCA_037414775.1 Zonitis immaculata
TTGATTTCACCATTGAATCTTGTAAATATTTATGATTTGTTTATTATTTTAATTATTCCAATGTAACACTCGGAATTTTCCAAACGTACTTTAAGTCGAATAAAATAGATAAAATTGAGTGGAAAAATCAAAGATATATAGCTGTATGTACAATGTATATGCGAAAGAGTTTTTAAAATTCTCATAAATAAAAATTAATTTCGGTTTTTTTTTCTGGACATCCACCAAAATTGTACTTAAAATTTTTTCAGAACGGTGAAATGAATTACGTATACTTATGGTATAATAGAATTATATTTGTTTCTTTTTTATATAAGTAGGTATTTCAAATTTAATCTTATCGTTTTTTTCTGAGGCCAGGCTATTCAGACACAAGCGTGAATCGTGAATCTAGCGTGATAGGTATATGACGAGCATACGTATGAATATATGTACAATCAAACTTCTCTAGTTCGAATTTCTCTTTAACTCGCAAATCTCTCTAACTCGAAAAAAGTTTGACAAACAAAGCATACAGGGACTCCTCTAACTCGAAATTATTGTCGCGAATGTTTGGATTGGATGAAAATTTTTTGAACCAAGGTCAAAATATTTCGCTTCTCGTCGACAAAAGTACCAATCACCCTCAAGTCAACACAAACTGAAGGCGATTAAATTATTTTTTTTTTTCCCACCAAATGCGACATCTAAATTACAACCTCTAGATCAAGGGATAATCAAAAATTTCAAGTGCCATTACAAACGTATAGAATCTTGACTTAAGTTGTTGAGATCTATGAGCTTTCCAATACAATACCTAAAATAAATGTCCTCGATTGTATACAAACTGTGCCTGCAGTATGGATTAAGATATGATGTTACTCAAAAAACAATTCAATTCAATGGATGATGATCTTCTAACTAGCGAATGCCCTATACCGATCAAGATATTATAGAAAGTATCAATACCCCATCTACTTCACAAGAAAAAAGTGATGGCAGTGAAGTCGAAGAGTCACTACTGCTGAAGCTTTCTCGTGGAGAAGTCAGAAATGCATTTGAAACTTCGCAAAGTTTTCTCGCAATTGGGGAAAACCCAACTGATACCATTTACAATTTATTGAATAGAATAGAGTGATTTTATTAAACCAATTGTTTCAACAGAACTATTCATCAAACTCGATTACAGATTATATGTTTTGATACGTAATGTTTCAATAAATAACTCGAAGTTTCACTAACTCGAACAAATATTTAATTCCCTTCATGATTCGACGTAGAGAAGTTCGACAGTATGTCCATTAGAACAAAACAAAACAAAATTTTCGAACTTATATGAGACAAAAGACTCGCTCGGAGGCTTTACAATAATCACATTCATCTCATAACAACAAATGCAGATATAACCTTGGAAGAAATCGACCTTCTTTCCCCGATTAAAATCATCGCCTGTTAAAAACGAGGTCTAAAAATATTACAATTAAAAAAGAAAGAGGTTTAATTGTAAATAAATTTATAATTTATTATTTTTGGAAGGGTATAAGCAGATTAAGATGTATTCACCATTTAAAAATGCTCACGCTTTCTTTACTCACGCTGTGTGAGTGTGTTTTGGGGTAAAAGGGATGATCCACACTAGTTATAGTGCCGGTCAAGTTTTGATCTCGGTCTCGTTTCTGTCTAGTAATGTTTAATCATGTTCACACTATAGTACCGGTCACGGTTCGATCCGATCTCGGTCTAGTCTTCAATAATATAAATTAATTTTTCCAATTGAAAGTCAATTTGAATTAATATTTGATATAATTAATATAATAAATTTTAGCAGAAAGTTGGATATCTTTTTTAATTTCATTTTTTATTTTAAACAACGTTTCGCTATAATATTTATTTTGGACTTTTTCATTCAACATTATCAATAATAAATAATAATTAATGTTTTCGATTAATTATTAATCGATTATTATTTCAAATTCAGCGGGTAATAACTGACTGGACCAGGAATTGAAGAGCATTAGCATTATTGGTACATGCAAGTACTGGTTTAGTCTTGCTCAAAAATATTCTCCAAGATTGATCGTCACTGGAGCGAGACTGGAGTAGGACTGTTACCGATATTGTGAAATCACACATTGTTTCTCACTTGATAATATTTTATCAACCCGAGATCGGACCGACGACGATCCATGATCGACACTATAGTGTGGATCATCCCAAAAACGCTCCCGCCACATTTGCAAGATCAATGAATACAGTTCTATCTGGTCTTCAAGGTCTACAGTGTTTTATCTATCTCGACGGTATTGTTATATGAGCTAGCCCTATAGAAAAACATTGAAAAAAAAACTGTAAGCAGTTGTCAAAAGACTCCAATCAAACAATCTTTAGTTACAACTAGACAAATACGAATTTTTACGTCACGAAGTCACGTATCTTCATCATGTAATCAGCGAAAACGATGTATCTCCTAATTTGGATAAGGTTAGGCTATTTCGGAATACCCGCAGCTGACATCGAACAAACAAATCAAACAATTTCTGGGATTATGTAGATATTTTACATGTATTATTGAAGATATTGCTAGAAACACTAAAGGAAAAACGAATTATTCCAGATTACCATAAATGTTGATGCCCAACAGCTGGTAGCTGTAGGAAATTTACAACATATGTATCAACATTATTCTAGTAACCTCTAACAACCCAAATTATAATTTTTTTCTACAGGGTGAGTTGAAAGTCGTGGACTTGAAAGAAATGGCGGGTAGGGGACAAAATTTTGAGACAAAATTTCCTGAGACATTATTGCATGTGACCCACCGTTAATTAGTTATTAATTTTATAAAGCAGCCAATGAAAAAAATGCGTAGGCGAAGCAAGAATTAATCGAGATTAGCTAGGCGGAGGCAGAGACTATGAAATGCCAGCGGTGTGAGCTCTCCCTACTACCAGATGTACTCGTTCTACGGTAGTAGGGAAAGCTGATACCGCTGGCATATCTCATATCTCATAGTCTCTGCTTCCGCCTAGCTCATCCCGACTGATTTTTACTTTGTCTGTCGCCTACGCACTTTTTCTTTATTGGCTAATTCATTTAATTAATAACTAATTAAAGGTGGGTCACATGCAATAATGTCTTAGAACTTTTCGTCTCAGAATGTCATCGCCTACCTACACTCTCATTCAAGTCCACGACTTTCAACTCACCCTGTATAAAAATAGCTCTATAGTAGCCTATCACGCGGATTGTAGAAGAAATACATATTTCGACTAATTTTCACAACGTGCAACAAAAGGAAAAGCAGAGAATTACCCGATACCTTTGAAAGTATGTGACGAATACAGAAACATTCACCACTTGAAGATAGCTATATTTGTTCCAGTAGTGTTCTCTGCAGTAGGATTGATAAGCAAAAATTTCAAACATCACCTGAAGAAAATAGATATAGAGCACAATAATAATCCAAAAATCAGTAATATTAGGAACATGTAGAATTGTGCGCAAAATCTTAAACAGCAATGTATAATACTAATACTAACTCCTGTTTACTGAAGTTACAAGATTCAATTATTCACAAGAATGGTTGAATAGACTAACAGACTCCAGAAAAGAGTAGCAGGGAAAAAATGATAATAGTAATAATAACGATAATACTAATAAGTCAATTGAATAAACAATCGATAATCCATCAAACGAATTTTTGGACATTCGAAAATATATGAAGATTTCTTTTTCTGGAACATGAAAATTTTACAACGTCCTGTAGATTCATTTTTATCAATTTTAATCACTGATTGGTTTTTGAATAACCCTCTTCTAAGTTAAATTTCTTAATTATTTCCATAACGTCTGTCAGACAGATGTTTCGATGTTGAAAGAACGTTAGTAAAACGGATGTAAGAACAACATTATGTGTTTGAAATTCATGAGAGAATTGAAATTTGTATCAAAATGTTTTTCTATTGATTACACCGGATTAGTAAATTATGCAACGAGATTAAAATGACAACCATTAAGTCACGAGTATGAAGGTTCCAGAACGAGCGATAGCGAGTGTCGGAATCATACGAGTGAATTAATGGCTATTCTATCGAGTTACATACACTGTTTTCTATAAGACCAAATGTAATTTGACAGTAATATTCTGCATTTGCACGAAATTAATTTATTTATTATTCTCTATGGGATTTAATCAGCATATATAAATTAACTCTTGTTATTTTTTTGAATTATTATTAGTATGTAGTTATGGTTGCTATTAAAATTCTAAGCTGCTATTGGTTAATTTACCAGTAGTAGAATGAAGAGTCTGTATCGGAATGAGCTCATTTTGAATATAAAATAATGCCATTCTAACACGGGAGTAGAAAAAACCATTTAACCATTATAATTAATTGAATATATTATATTGTCCATTCTTTAGTTATGAATTTCTCAAAGTATTTTCATATTTATATTTCCTTTTTTTATACTAAGGAGGAGATATGATTTTAATTTTTTTATAATGAAATATTCAGAAAAATTTGTCATTGTTATTCATTGGGAATTGAACCCAAGTCTTCCGATTGCCGGTCGTGTGTTCTTATTGTTAGTATAAAAGAAGGAAATATAAATATGGACATACTTTGAGAAATGATAATTAATATTCAAAAAACGTTATAATTATGTATTTAATGAAGGACAACAACGTCGATCAATGTGCTGATTTAAAAGTAACACAATAATAATGATTCATGATAATATCATTTAACGTTATTATCTGTATTTATTTTTTATTATTGCACTAAATGTCCCCACATATTATTTATTTATTTATTTATTTACGTCATTCTACGACCATATAAATTGATCAATTGCAAAGCGACAAGTTTAGTTGATGTTAGAATACGAAACTGGAAGTTATTGAGTTTAAAATTAATTCAAAATGTTTTGGGTGTTGTTATTAGTTCTTTTTGTCACTCTAATTTATTGGTTTCTAGTAAAACCATATAAATATTGGAGCGATCGTGGTGTTAAACAAACAAATCCTTTACCAATTTTTGGTGATAATTGGGGTACTGTGATTAGAAAACAATCATTTGCTGAATTAGTTCAATATGTCTACGATCTTTATCCAAAACAAAGGTTTATCATTTATATTGATTATTCATTTTGCTGATTGATTGATTGAAATTTAGGTATATGGGAATGTATCAAATGACAATTCCAACTTTAGTTATAAAAGATCCGGAATTAATCAAACAAATTACTGTTAAAGATTTCGATCATTTTTTGAATCACCGCAGTTTTATACCGGAAGATATGGATCCATTATGGAACAATAATCTTCTTGCACTTAAAAGTAATACAGTTTAGCCGTTATGCCCGATATATTGAATTTAAATGTTTTATTTTTTTAAGACCAGCGATGGCGCGATATGCGAGCAATATTAAGTCCGACATTTACAAGCAGTAAAATGCGTCAAATGTTCATATTAATGGCAGAAACTGCTCAACAATTCGTACAACATTTTCTAAATAAGAATCAAGAAATCATTGAAATTGAAATGAAAGATACATTTACACGTTACACGAATGATGTAATTGCATTGACTGCATTTGGTGCTAAATGTGATTCATTAGCAAATCATAATAATGAGTTTTATTTAATGGGTAGAGAGCTAACAGATTTCTCTGGTTTTTGGAAGAATTTTAAATTTTTTGCTGCAACATTATGTCCAAGAGTATTACAATTATTCAATATTGGTATATTTTCAAAAAAAGTCGGCCGATTTTTTTCGAATTTAGTCCAAGAAAATATTAAACAACGTCAAGAACATGGTATCATACGACCTGATATGATCCAATTATTGTTAGAAGCACGTAAAAACGGTTTTAAACATGACGAATTACAAGATAATCGAAATGAGGGTTTTGCAATTGTTCAAGAATCAGAAATGGTCAAATCAACAACGATCAATAAAAAAGAAATAACTGATTTGGATATAGTTTCACAAGCTTTAATATTTTTTTTTGGTGGTTTCGATTCAGTTGGTAATATGATGTGTTTTATGGGCTATGAATTGGGTGCTAATCCTGATATTCAAGAACGTTTACGACAAGAAATCGATGAAATCGCTGATGAATGTAATGAGAAATTGACTTATGAAGCTTTAATGAAAATGAAGTATATGGATATGGTAACGTCGGAAACATTGCGTAAATGGCCTAATAATGTCGCTGCTGATCGTGAATGTACAAAGCCTTTTACAATTGAACCAACAACACCACATGAACAACCATTACATTTAAAAAAAGACGATATTATATGGATACCAATTTATGGTATACATCATGATCCACAATATTATCCAGATCCAGAAAAATTCGATCCGGAACGTTTCAATGATGAAAATAAACATAAAATTGAACCATATACGTACTTACCATTTGGTTTAGGACCAAGGAATTGTATCGGCTCAAGATTTGCATTATTAGAAATAAAAGCATTATTTTTTTATATTCTAAGAAATTTCGAAATTGTACCAATCGAAAAAACGGAAATACCTTTAACAATTAATAGAAAATCCTTTAATATGACTGCTGAAAATGGTTTCTGGTTTGGACTCAAACGACGAGTTAAATAATATAATTATTTTCATTATGACGTGATATATTTTCATAATAATAATAATAAAGTTGAACCGATTGTTTTTGTATTTTTTTTTTTTTTATTCAACCGATAGTTGTGATGTGAATTCGTTTTTTATCAATATTTATATTCAAGGTCCAAATTTTGACAATGAAAATAATAAATCATTGATTATAAATAATCCAAATTAAAGATTGGGCCATTATATTACAGTAACGCGCACTGAGTTAAGACTTTAATACAGTGTTTGTTAGGATAAATTAGAATCAAAAATACTTATGGATACTTATAAGTATTTTTTCTATTTATTTCAATGTTCTATTAATTGTTTAATAATTGCTCTTTTTTAATTTTGTTTTCAATTGATAAATTTTTGTATTGAATTTTTTAATCTCTCACATCTAATTGATTCCATAGACGAGATGTTTTTAAGATTTTTAAACGATAACTATTGCGCATAGTTTTGAAAATTTCGTTTTTTCGTAGGTGTAGTAGCAGGAGCGGGTGGAGAAGTAATATAACTGGTCCTTGGTTAGGATTGTACAAATATACTAACCACCTACTGGTATGGCAGCTACATTATCACCTTCGATTACAGCTAAAAATTAAATATAATAAATTGATACTTACAATTGAATAAAGCGTTATTATTAACTTATACCACCGTATAACGTACTATATATAATATTCCGCAGCACTATCAATAAATTTACATTGCTGATTGGCAATGTTAGGGCCTGCTCTGCCATCATGATTGGCTTAAAGGTCCCTCCACCAGTTTTCTGTTGCTGATTCCAAAAATATTATCTATGTATGTAAATATATGGTTAGTGTAATTAGAAGAAAATATTACCTTATCAAAATTTCTAGCTTGTTTAGCTGCTTGAATTGCAGATTTCGCCTCTAGTTAGTGTTGTTTTTCTAAAATTAAAATATTTTTAGCTATCCTTTTTTTTTAAATTTTGATAAAGCTGTTTCAAATGCTTCACTTCTCTCACGCCAGTTTTTGCTGATACATCAAAGTAAAAGAGCAGTGGCAATCAGAATTAGACCTCTGATAAAATCTGAAAATCGGATAGTACCTTCATCATTCAAAGAGAGTATTCATCGATTCTAAGTACTTGTGACACAATAAAAAAGTTCTTGGAGTATACGATTAGCCATCCAACTTAATACTTGTTACATCCCACTCGACTAGTTTCCTTAGTTGGTTTGAACCCGTAAGGAGTTTATTATTTTTATAATAATAATAAGGATTTTTGGAAAATAAGTGAAGAATTAAAAAAATATATGAACGGCAATCAACAATTACAACAATTATTATTATAAATATTAATAAAATTACTTTTATCCTTAATTATAAATCAAATAATGAAGTAAGTTTCTAAATTACACGTATAATCGACCGAAAAATAATGTACAATTATGGTGTTATCACTTATCACTAACATTTCTTCCGGTTCTATTAGTTGACGCATAACATTTCGAGGTCTCTTTCAATCTATGATAACAATTCATCGAATAAATTTATAAATATATACAAACAAATGCGAAGTTTTTTTTTAAGATCCACTCTCAAGGTTCTATACAAATTGACATGATGACTTTATTGACCCCTCACCTCATCAATTCGATGTGCCCATCATTTTTCTTTTTTTTTTTTAAATATGAATTTTGTATATTCATTTTTATTAATTACAATCTTTGATTTGTTTTTAAATAATCATCTTCTGCTTTGATTTTTTTATTTATTTGCACAACTTCAGTAACGGGCAGAACACACAAAACGTCCGTATTAGTTATGTACGTTCGTACATTGTAAAAAAAAATTGTTTCAAATGGGAGCGATCACAAGAAAAATGTTGCAAATACGTACGTAAAAATACCTACGTGTACGTACGTTGTCTCACTTCATATAAATGCTGGCAAGATGGAGGTATTTATCATTTCATTTACACTTACAGCCTGGATATAGAATATAGAGGACGTACTTTCACGTCCGTTATCATAAAAGTGTAATATAAGTTGCAATAAAATATATAAGTGCGAGCGAGATCATAATTATCTCTATCTCGCCCGTAGTTATATTAAAGAGAAACAACGGAACCGAAACGTCCGTGAAAGTACGTCCTGTGTGTCCTGGCCGTTATATAACAATATAGTAAAGCGGATGTTTTTTAAAATTTCGATTCTGAAAATACTTACGCAAAAGTACGTTCTGTGTGTCCTGGCAGTAGCACGGGCGTTCTTTCACAGTTCCAATGTTGAAACGACGTGATAGACTGTTATGGACCACGTTGTTAAGAAATTATATTTATTTTTTAAAGTATTTGTCTTAATTTTTTATCGATTTTATTGATTGAGAATGATTCATACTAGAATCGAAACTAGTTTCAAAATATAAAATTTTAAAAATACATCCTTGAGAGTACCTATGATTTATTAATAATTATTTTTCAAAATATGTTTCTATTGAATACACCAAAACTAAATCATAAAATTATATTAGAAAACACTCAACCATTATAATTAATACCAATTTTATAAAACGTAATAATTATCTATTGAACGAAGGACAACTACGCCGATCAATCTGCAGAATAAATGCAAAACAATTTGAATCAAATTAATGATAATTTTTTAAATAAAAAAAAATTATATCATTTAATAGTACCTATCATCTATATATTTATTTTTACTTATTCTACTTATTGTAACTACATTTGATTCGTTTATTTACGTCATTTCACGACTATATAAATTGGTTAATTGGAAACTGCCAAGTTTAGTTGATGATAGAATATGAAACTGAAAGTTGTCGAGTTTGAGATTGATTCAAAATGTTTTGGGTGTTGTTATTAGTTCTTGGTGTCACTCTAATTTATTGGTTTCTGATGAAACCATATAAATATTGGAGCGATCGTGGTGTTAAACAAACAAAGCCTGTTCCAATTTTTGGTGATAATTGGGGTAACGTGATTAGAAAACAATCATTTGCTGAATTAGTTCAATATGTCTATGATCTTTATCCAAAACAAAGGTTTTCCATTGATTTCAATTATTTCTCTTGCTGATTAATCGATTAAAATTTAGGTATATGGGAATGTATCAAATGACAATCCCAACTTTAGTTATAAGAGATCCGGAATTGATCAAGCAAATTGCTGTTAAAGATTTCGATCATTTCTTGAATCACCGCAGTTTTATACCGGAAGATATTGATCCATTATGGAACAACAATCTTTTCGCACTTAAAAGTAATAAATTTTTCACAGTATTCCCGTTGTATTGGCTTTAATTGTTTGTGTTTTTTTTTAGATCAGCGGTGGCGCGATATGCGAACGATATTGAGTCCAGCATTTACAAGCAGTAAAATGCGTCAAATGTTTGTATTAATGGCAGGAAGTGCTCAACAGTTCGTACAACATTTTCTAAATAAAAATCAAGAGATTATTGAAATTGAAATGAAAGATACATTTACTCGTTATACAAATGATGTAATTGCAACAACTGCATTCGGTGCTAAATGTGATTCATTAGAAAATCGTGATAATGAATTTTATTTGATGGGTAAAGAACTAACAGATTTCTCAGGTTTTTGGAAGAATTTTAAATTCTTTGCTGTGGCATTATTTCCAAGAATATTCAAATTATTCGATATAAGCTTTTTTTCGAAAAAAGTAGGTCGATTTTTTTCAAATTTAGTCCAAGAAAACATTAAACAACGTCAAGAACATGGCATCATACGACCTGATATGATCCAATTATTGTTAGAAGCACGTAAAAACGGTTTTAAACATGACGAATTACAAGATAATCGAAATGAGGGTTTTGCAATTGTTCAAGAATCAGAAATGGTCAAATCAACAACGATCAATAAAAAAGAAATAACAGATTTGGATATAGTTTCGCAAGCTTTAATATTTTTTTTTGGTGGTTTCGATTCAGTTGGTACTATTATGTGTTTTATGGGCTATGAATTGGGTGTTAATCCAGATATTCAAGAACGTTTACGACAAGAAATCGATGAAATTGCTAATGAATTCAATGAGAAATTGACTTATGAAGCTTTAATGAAAATGAAGTATATGGATATGGTAACATCGGAAACATTACGTAAATGGCCTAATGCTATTGCTATTGATCGTGAATGTTCAAAACCATTCACAATTGAACCAACAACATCAAATGAACAACCATTACATTTGAAAAAAGACGATATTATATGGATACCAATTTATGGTATACATCATGATCCACAATATTATCCAGATCCAGAAAAATTTGATCCGGAACGCTTCAATAATGAAAATAAATACAAAATTAATCCGTATACCTATTTACCATTTGGTTTAGGACCAAGGAATTGTATCGGCTCAAGATTCGCATTGTTAGAAATAAAAGCATTATTTTTCTATGTTTTAAGACATTTCGAAATTGTACCAATCGAGAAAACGGACATACCATTAAAACTTAGTAGAAAAACATTCAATATGACTGCCGAAAATGGTTTTTGGTTTGGATTTAAACGACGATTTAAATCATAAAATATCAATTTACATTATTACAAGTATTACAATATTCAAGGTCACTGTAATACACAATTAAAGTAGAGAACTACGCATCAAATAATGAATCTTGAATTAAATGACAATAAATAAAATAAATAGTTAATATTTGTTCAATCATTATCTTTTTGCAATATAAAAAAGTGATAAACAGTAAATAGTCGTTATAATAATAAGTATATAATAATGTAATTTTTAAGACTTATGTCGAATAAAATGAATAAAATTAACATTCATTCAAAAGAATTTCCAAAATTTTCTATTCACAAGCAAAAATGAATTTTAGAAAATAAACAAAAGATTTCTCAGTGCCTGCACTGAACTTATACGAATTATTTGTGATTTTGTCAAAACGGTGTCAAAATGTACAAGGAAAATTTTCTGCGTTTCGTATAGCGTACCCCAACAATCTAAAAATATTAAAGTAGTTTCATATTTATATTTCCTTCTTTTATACTAAAGAGGAGATATGATTTTAATTTTTTTATAATGAAATATTCAGAAAAATTTGTCATTGTTATTTATTGGGAATTGAACCCAAGTCTTATAAATTATTATTATTAAAATATTTTGAAAAATTCGTAACTAAGGAATGGACAATATAATATATTCAATTTAATTCTGGTGTAGATGCTGAATGGCGTCTTTTTGTCAGAGCACATGGTAAAACTAACACGGGCCCATAGGTCAACTAATCCAATATAATAAAATAATTGCTAGAATAATAGGCAAAAATTAGACCTACAGTAAGATTTTACAACTTGATTACGTTTGAAGAAGGTGGATTTCAACAATAAGAGAAATATTTGAAACGTTGTTGAGAAGATTTTGAATCACTTGTAATAATAAATCATAAATCAACTCAACCAAAATGTGTGTATGTACTAGTCTATGGTAGAGTTCGTTCACTAAATGGACCGTCCATGGGCTATCCATTCTAAAACGGTGGCCTATTATGGGCAAAGTTTGGATCTCGATCATTTTTACTCGAATAATTTACCACGAGCACAATGTGATAAAGCATAATCAGTTATGGGACATTACAAAGTACATTATGTGATTCCCAATAAGCATGAATAACTCACAGTGGAGCAATTTTCAAATTCTATAGAACAACAATTGCATAAATTGTCCAAACAACAAAGTAAATGAATAAAACTTGCTTTATAGCTTCTAAATTAAATGCAGTTTCGTTGAGATTTTTTTGAAAAAAAATCGGAGGACCACACATCCTTAAAAGCTCGCCCTTGATCGAAAATTAGGCAAAACATAGAAAAATCTTTATCGACAAATTTTATCACTTTTTTAAGATAAAAAATAAATTCGAATACGAATTATTTGAAGAAGAAAAAAAAATTGTAAATCGATCAATATTTCGAAAAGTTATAAGCGATTGTAGGTAAAGTCGCCGAATTTTTTGGAAAATCGATATAACAATTGCAACAAGATTGCAGACCCAAACTTATTTCATAGGTTGAATGGAATACCTCATATGTATTGAATGAAGAACAACTACGTCGATCAATGTGCAGATAGAAAATTAGTAAAATAATGATTATATTTAAATATGGATTATTCGCTTCACTCAATAAATTATTGGAATTCATTAATAAAGTTCCATAATTTTTTTTGTTCAATAATAACAAATTATATCAATTATTTAAAATTATTATCTATATTTATTTATACTTATTGCACTTACTGTAACCACATATCATTTATTTATTTATCTACGTCATTCCACGACTAAATAAATTGGTTCATCCATAAGTGACAAGTTTAGTTGATGTTAGAATATGAAACAGGAAGTAGTCGAGTTTGAAATTGATTCAAAATGTTTTGGGTGTTGTTATTAGTTCTTGGTGTCACTCTAATTTATTGGTTTCTAATGAAACCATATAAATATTGGAGCGATCGTGGTGTTAAACAAACAAAGCCTGTTCCAATTTTTGGTGATAATTGGGGTACTGTGAATAGAACACAATCATTTGCTGAATTAGTTCAATATGTTTACGATCTTTATCCAAAACAAAGGTTTTCCATTGATTTCAATTATTTCTCTTGCTGATTAATCGATTAAAATTTAGGTATATGGGAATGTATCAAATGACAATTCCAACTTTAGTTGTAAGAGATCCGGAATTAATCAAACAAATTACTGTTAAAGATTTCGATCATTTTTTGAATCACCGCAGTTTTATACCGGAAGATATGGATCCATTATGGAACAATAATCTTTTTGCACTTAAAAGTAATAAAGTTTGTTTGTTATTTCTGTTGTAGTGAATTTAACTGTTTTTTTTTCTTCTAAGATCAACGATGGCGTGATATGCGAATAATATTAAGTCCAGCATTTACAAGCAGTAAAATGCGTCAAATGTTCGTATTAATGTCAGAAAGTGCTCAACAATTCGTACAATATTTTCTAAATAAGAGTCAAGAGATTATTGAAATTGAAATGAAAGATACATTCAAACGTTATACGAATGATGTAATTGCATCGACTGCATTCGGTGTTAAATGTGATTCATTAGAAGAACGTAACAATGAATTTTATTTGATGGGTAAAAATGCAACTGATTTCTCTGGTTTCTGGAGGATTTTCAAATTTTTCTTTTTATCATTATATCCAAGGTTATTCCGATTATTCAATATTAGTTTATTTCCCAAAGAAGTTGGTCAATTCTTTTCAAAGTTAGTTAAAGAAAATATCAAACACCGCCAAGAATATGGTATCATTCGACCTGATATGATCCAGTTATTGTTAGAAGCACGTAAAAACGGTTTAGAGCATAATGAATTACAAGATAATCGAAATGAGGGTTTCGCAATTGTTCAAGAGTCAGAAATGGCCAAATCAACAACGATCAATAAAAAAGAATTAACAGATTTGGATATAGTATCGCAAGCTTTAGTTTTTTTTTTCGGTGGTTTTGATTCAGTTGGGAATATAATGTGCTTTATGGGTTATGAATTGGGTGCTAATCCAGATATTCAAGAACGTTTACGACAAGAAATCGATGAAACCGCCAAGGAATGTAATGAAAAACTAACTTATAATGTTTTGATGAAAATGAAGTATATGGACATGGTAACATCGGAAACATTACGGAAATGGCCAAATAATGTTCTAACTGATCGTGTCTGTACAAAACCATATACAATCGAACCAACATCGTCAAATGAACAACCACTTCTTTTAAAAGAAGATGATGTCATAATGATACCAGTTTATGGATTACACCGCGATCCACAATATTATCCAGATCCAGAGAAATTCGACCCGGAACGTTTCAATGATGAAAATAAACATAAAATCAAACCATATACTTATTTGCCATTCGGTTCAGGACCACGGAATTGTATTGGTTCACGATTTGCATTATTAGAAATAAAAGCGCTATTTTTTTATATTTTAAGAAATTTCGAAATTGTACCAATAGACAAAACTGACATACCACTGAAAATTAGTAGAAAAGCATTGAATATGACTGCCGAAAATGGTTTCTGGTTTGGACTTAAAAGACGAGTTGAATAATAAATATTATTGATTCAAATTGTGAATTTGTAATGCGTATATTCTCATAATAATGATGAGTTAATTGAATCGAATGATTGTCTTGTTTAAGAATGATGAATCAATGCCATATGAAAATCTTCATAATCGTAGTCAGACAGTTCAATTAGTGTCGGTTAGCTTTTATTTCAATAGTTTTTTTTTTAAATTAAAAACTCAAATTATGTAATTTTTCTATTTAAAATACCCAAGATTATATTGTTTGGATCTTTTTGTTAAAAGAAACTTAATTAGCACCTAGTCAACTGTTTCAAAGTTCTTATTAGCCAAACGAGGCTGAAGTGCTCGGAAATGATGGTAATCCGGTTGAGTGAGCGCATGGAGAATGATTCGCAAGGGAACATCTCCCAGATCAATTTGCAGATAACATCTTCCGTACATTTTGCGATATTCGACTGAGCATTATCATGTTGCAAAATTATTTGTCGACTGACGCTGCCAGTTTAAAGTTTCTTGCATCGCTCAAACTTAGGTATAAACTGCTATTGATAGAGCTTGGCACTTACATCCCGGTTATATTTTAGCAATTCATAATGCACCACGCCTTTCATATCCCACCACATTTTTTATAAATGGACGTTGTGCTTTGGAGTAGACCATGATGGCTCGGAAAGACCTACCCAATAATTATTTTGGAAACTTTTCCTTTAGAACCTGGTTAACAAAGAAATGGCCGTGTCTACCCGTTGCTCTTTTATTTCGGGATCATGTTATGCGAAACCTATGTATGCTGCTTTTGATCTTCACTAAGTTGACGTTGCTGAGTAAAACAAAAATATACCGAAAGCTCAATTTGAATTTGAGTAGAACCTTTGCTCAACAGTTTTTCGAATTTCTCATAGTCAAACTTTTTCATAATCTCCTAATTGGAACCTTTGATGCTACTTCTCACACACGGTTTATTTGTTATGGCGTTTCCTTCCAAAGCAGCACATAACATTGCTATAGCTTCAGGGGCCTTTATCTTCTGCGGAAGAATCTATATCTAGCCACTGAATCTCAAAATGTTGACTCGGTTGTACCAAAGAAACTGTCACGTACCTACATTTTTCCTAAAGCACCCTCGTACACAAACAGAGTTGATTTTTACTTCTATCATTATACCCAATTATTTTTGATTTATTTGGTATAAATATATTAAAATATTAATGAAATAACTACATCTATTATTATTCAAGGCACTTCTCCACCATTTGACAAGTTATCAAAAATGTATGAGCTACAATCTCACCACACGCAATAGAAAATCACAATTCTCAATTATTTTCCATAATAAATAAGTAATTCATGAATCAATCAATATATCGAACTGAATCTGAGATGGACAAATAAAAATCCGTTCACAATTTGCAACTAATTATATTCATATTTTCTAACGATACACTTATGTGTTGATTGTTTACAGCGTTACAACTACAACCACCGACCTTGATGCTTGGAAATAAGGATACAATTAAAAAAAATTGGCGCAGTTATAATATATATGAAATAGTTCACATTTCATACATGTACATCGTAGTTTTATGAATAATTTGAAATAATTACAGATAAAAAAAATTGAGAAATATCATAGATATGAACCTTCAAGTAGGACCATCTTTTGAAAATACTTGCTGATGGTGCACACTCGTACTCAATCCAAAGATTTTCTCTACTGCTCTTTTATAGATTGAATAGATCACGAGATATTTTGTAAACCAGTTTGAAAATGTAGTTCCGAGAAAAATTTTGATTATAATCAAGCATGTCCAGAAATGGGAAATAAACTGAAGTTCCAACTTTGGATATACGTAACGTATTTTTAGCTTCCAAAATCCTCCGAAGAAAACAGTTTTTGTACAGGTTTAACATGAAATAAACAATATCTCTCCTCAAAGTTTTGACCGTTACAGTGCTGGTCCGATAGCTGGTTATCTAGACGATTCCCTGCCGCGCTTAACTCTAATTGCTGTAACTTTGGAACTTATTTGAATATTGGAGTGGTTGAACGTTTGAAATATTCTTGAGTGTGTAAGCAATTTATTCAGCCGAAGAAATAACAAAATATTATTTTGAAAATCACAAGGTCGTACCTTGCTCTATTTCTAAACTAAATTTTCTTCTGAAAATCTACCTCAAGTAACATTAATCTTCATTATATGGTATTTTCCAAAAAAACCGCCAGTGATAGTGTGATACTCCTTATAGCAATCGAGTTTAATTGTATTTTTTCTCTATGGTATTTAGAGCTGAAAAATATGAAAAAGTTGTTTTGAATACCTGAAATATAAACGTAATTAACGAACAATTCTGATAACTGTCTATCAATTTAATTCACTTGAGTTGCTAATGTAAAATCAACCATAAATAATCGACGGAAACTAATACCAGTAGCTCTTTGTGAACGCATCATTATTATTGTTAAACTCATTTTAATTGATTTCGATGTTGAATTATACCATTCGGTATCATATAAATGGAATGATGTTTGTTCAGCTTCGTTGAATAAACTTGCCGATGGCCAACAACAAAGCAAAAAAAATTCGAAAGCAATTCCAGCAATGTACATAAAACTTGCAAATAACAAATGAATTGCGGCACTAGGAATTTCAAAAAAAAAAAAAAATGGTTATTGGGTGTAAGAAAAATTGTGGAAAATTATCCAAAACCTTTTCGTTAGAATATATAGTTCGAAGCATACTGTGACAATAAAAATCATGGAGCAGAAAAGGACTTCCCAACCAACAAACGAATTCAATAACTGAAGATAACTTAAGAAATTTCAATTTTGAATTATTTATTGAATTGTTGTAATTTATTTTACCTGTAGAGGAAATTATGATTTTCGATCCATTCTTTAATTTTGATTGCAACATCACCATCACTAATTCTACCCAATCCCCATAAATCGATTTGTTTATTCAATACTTTATACTGCACTCTCATTAATGAAATCAACGAGAATATAGTTATATCACAACAAATACAGATTAAACTCAAAACAACCATGGTGATTGTATTCATTGTTGCTATTATAGAAAATGGTATAAATTCAGGTATATAACAATCTAGACTTAATTCTTGGAATAGAACTGGTTTAGAAACGTAACTGAGTATGAATATTCCACAAAATATAGTATACGATCTATCAATCAGAAGAATTGAGTCGATGGCATTTTGGTATGATTTCATGTAGTTATCGTCATTTATTTTTAAAAATTTTCTCGAATTTTCAAATAATAGATGGATTTTCTCACGATTGACCATCAAAATCACCAAGTCTACTAAACACTAATATTGAGAAAAAAATTAGAAAACGATCAAAAAAGTCAAAAAAGTAGCAAATACTCACATGGACAATTGTTATGATGGTTTCAACTCCTCTAACTAAATTCTCAAAAGTAACTTCTGCAACATAGAGCTTATAAAATGTTAAAATTAAAAATATCAATGATAAGAGAATTGTTGGTATTGTCTTGAATAAATTCAAAGGTTTATATGGATTAACACCTAGGATATCCAAAAATTTTGTTAAAAATTCGAGAACCGATTGATGTCGATCCATATTGAATGGTAGTTGTCGAATAAATAGAGCTCGAAACTGAACTATTCTAGAATTATTATGATATTCAAATCCATAATTAATACTAATGATTCCGAAAAACGTCGATTCTTCAACTAACTTAAATATTGAAAATGACATATCAATATCAACCTATGTAATAAGATTTAGAGAATTCAAAATTTGACAAAGCTATCTACTTATGATATTTAAGAGCTTTCAATTGTTCGAGCGATAATTTGAATTCAGTGAAAGTGCGAAGATAAACGTATTAGTACATATTAATAGTTTAGAACTGCTTATTATACAGGATGTCCGTTTTTCGAGCTTGACCATGGAGATCTCGCTTATTATGAGAGATACGAGTTCGGTTGAATTGTAGCAAAATTGCGCATTTTTACGCTGATCAATAATCTGGTAGAATATTTCACTTATCTTCTCTAGTTTTTTATTTGAGGCGAAAAAACTGAAATTTCAGATTTTCGTTTTTATTTTTATTTTTTTAGCGAAAACTAACAAAGCTACACGTTTCTAATTGAAATATTCTTCAGACACTTTTTTTCAACGAATCTGAATATGCTATCACATTTTCCATAGCACTCTTGATGTGATAATTACAACACCTAACTTTGGTTTTCCTTTCATGCGCCATATTGGAGTTTTACACTTCTTCTAACACAATTTTGACTCGATCAGATTAAGAGATTGAAATTCCATATTCTACAAAATTTGAACCAAAGCAACAGATTGGCTCACAATTTTATTTTCAAAGGAAAAA
Organism: Zonitis immaculata; assembly: GCA_037414775.1. NCBI lineage: Eukaryota > Metazoa > Arthropoda > Insecta > Coleoptera > Meloidae > Zonitis > Zonitis immaculata. The sequence continues at coordinate 19,075 of JAZBGX010001188.1, forward strand.
GTTTTAAAGTCAACAACAAAATTAAGAACAAAAGAGCGAACCAAAACAGAACATATCCCATTGTTGCTTTGGAAACACTTTCGTTTAACGAAAGAATATTCTAATAATTAGCGTAAACATTTTCACTTTTTATATCAATTAAATGCCTTTTTCTATTTGAGAAAAACGAGATATGCTCCAAATTTATATGCTTCACATTAAAATGTAACAATCACTTGTGAGACGTACCTGCAATGATATCCTGAGCAGGAACACCCTGCTGAAAATTATTTTTCAACCCTGCATAGAAATTTAGATGAATGTGGTACGGTGCTTTGTATTGCTCGCGCACCGTACAAGCACTGTGTCTTACAGTGTCTTGTAAATGGTAAACGCCCTTAGTCTATAATTTAACGCAATTCTTTTCAAACTATTAAATCCATTCATTTCTGTCATTTGTTTGTCTTTGAAAATATAAAGTGATCGAAAAATCCAAAATCTCCGATTCCAGAGAACTACTGAAATAATTTTCCCATTAATTATTGAACAATTGATAGATTTGTGTTTGAAATTTTAATATATAATGGATTCAGAGGTAATTTAACTATTTTTCATATTCTAATAATTATTTTCGATTTATATAACAACAACATCGTTTAATATTGATTGACATTTATTTACCGTTTGGGGAATTATTAAAAATTGATAGAGCATAATTTGAATATTTTCTGATGGTCCAACAATGGTTGGGAATTTCAATGTTATTCCCTAATAAATAATTGATACACGAATTATTTTATAAAACAAAAAATGTTGGTATTTTTGTTTCAAATTAATTTCTAGATTTTTGAAATTATCCTTAGATAATATTTTATCAAATAATTGGTCGATGTTCATCTATATTGGACAACTCATACTGACTACTGTAGGTAGTAGCAATTTGCAACAAACTTTACAAGTATTTTGACTGAGTAGTAAGAAGATGAAAATGGCGGAGACGCTGGAATTATCGTAATAAATTGGAGATATTCATACAATGTTGTGTTTAGTCTAGTGTAGTGTAGATTTGTTTAATCATAAATCTCAATTTATTGTGCAATTTATGATGGAATGATCAGTCAAACACGCAGCATACTATGCTTTTTGAATTTCGCAATGGTTGTAATCCTAAAATTGCGACAAAAAATATCTGCGATGATTATCCAAGTGCATTAGATTTCCATGAATGCCAAAGGTGATGGTTTAAGATCAAATATAGTAATTATGATCTCCTCGACTCATTTTGATCAGGAATTGGAAAAGAATTTGTGGCAGATAACCAAGGAACTGTGAAACACTCTCAACTAACCTTGATAGACCATTAAAACC
>JAZBGX010001189.1:2851-20419 GCA_037414775.1 Zonitis immaculata
AAAAAGAAAAACTAATAAATAAATTAAAATCAAATAAATAATTAAAATAACATTTTAATTTTAAAATCGATATTAATAAAACATGAAGATTAATTCGTTTTATACATTCGGAGAAATAGGTTTGTTTATTTGATTTGATTACGCCCTAAGGGTGGCGCCATACGAACTATATACCTTCAAATATAAAAAAAAATCTAAACATGATATAGCGAAACTTTATTAGGACTTCAATTAATCGATGTTGAATTTTTTATATAAATTCAAGTGAATTATTCCCATTTCGCTGGTATTTATTTTGAATTAATTACAAAGTGGGATAGGTATATAGATTATGTATTTTCTTTTCATTATTATTTAGCGCTTTATCTATACTCACAGTAGTAGAACCTCATTTTACGCGATACCTGGATGCATCGATCCCGAAATTATGAACAACATTCAATGCTCACCCCGGGACACCGAGGAGATTCAAATTTGCCAGTTATACGCGCAAAATATTATGGCGTCTATTATTTGGCATTCCGAGGGAATAATTACGGCAACATTTGAGCTAGATTTTGGCTTATGTCTCTCTATACATAAAATCAAATTGACACAAGTATGGGAACCGGTTGACTATCGTTTGTGTCGTGAATTTTTCGATCGGACTCTCGAAATATTGGGAACCGACAACAAATTTTATTGCATTCAACCCATTTCTGGTTCAACTTGTCTGTACTGATAATCCAAAGATATTGGTGACTTGGAAATCGACTTTTGTAGTGCCATAGCTGTTATACAGTCCAAGCTGGACGCCAACGTTTTAGAAAATCGACTCGATTGGATGCGCATATGCAAAAAGAGCCGTGGTGGTCACTGGGTCTATCGCGTAAAATCGAAATTCATCCGCGTGAAATAGGTTTCACTGTAACGTAGATGATCGCGTATATATGTATATAACCAAAGAGTTTACTGTATTTTTGAGACAATAAACAACTCAATAACAATCTTTATGTCTTCAAATTAGAGATGGGATAATGTTGGATCTGTAGATTTCAATTTTCAGTTTTTAAATTAGAAAAACGAACCCAAAAAAAAAAACAAAAAAAAAAATTAACGACCATCTAAATAAAATGGCAATTAGTTGTGCGTCGGAAACTTGAAACAATAAACTCGACCAATAATAAATTTTTATAATGTCTGACAATAAAAATCCAAGTTAAAACTCATCAAAAACAAATACACACAACTATAATAATAATAATATATGAGATGGAATTAGAAAATTGAAGAAGACGCGGCTATATATGTTTAGATGGCTGTGTTGAAATGACGAAATGACTAAAACAAAATGAGAGAGAAAAAGAAGGAAAGTGGGCAGCTGATTTGTTGTAAATTTAAAGAGGTAAGACAGGTGCAACAATCTAAATATCTTTTATATAGAAATATAGATTGAAACGAACGCACGATCCCTAGAGGGTGGGTCCGGTTCTTGTTTATTTGTTAGTTTAGCGGACTTGTTGTTTGTTTGTATATTGGGCCCTAATTTGGCTGCTATATCCATAATCATCAGACAAAAGGGGAGCCTCATATATGATTATAGAGGTCGTGCATCATTTTCAAGTTCTTGTTTATGTTGTGGTAATATTATAGATTGTTCGTGAACGTCTTGTCGATTTTGCCCCAAATCCATTCTAAATATTATCTATGTAAATATAAGAATTCGAAAAAATTTAGTGAATAAGACAGCTGATTATATTGAAAAAGAACAGATAATTAAATTATTTATTATCGGATTATTGTTTAAACATTTTTTTTACCGCAGGTAAAAAGCCATAAATAATCAGTTTTCAAAATTTTTGCAAATTCATTTGCCAAAAAAAAATAAGCCAATCAAAATTTCAAAGAAATTACAATTTTTATTGGAAAAAAGTTGATCAAAAAAAAAAACACATCCAACCTATGAAACTTTCCACTTGACTGAAATTTCAAATTAGAACCTATAGACGAGTTATACTGTATTCGGAATTGGAAGGACATTTATTTTCCCACATCCATATCGGATGCTAAGGTAGAGGCAGCTATGTGAGTATTTTTGTGAAGACGCCATTGACCTGAGCTGATGATGGTGCCCTATTTTCAGATAGAGAGAGAGAGAGAAGCAGATAGAGAGGAGAAAAAGTGAGATGAAGGAGTTGAAATTTTGTGTGTATGCGAGCAAGAGAGGGCTTGAAGAGATAGAGTGAAAAAGATAGGGGTAACTAGAAGGAGAGATAGAGAGGCCCATATTTGAATGTAAGATAAAAAGGGAGAAAGAACATAAAATTGATGAAAGTAGTGAGAACGAGAAAGAACAGATAGATAGACTGCTGGTGGAGAGAGAGAGAGAGAGAGACAGATGGATAGGTTGGAAAGAGAGCAAAAGGGAGTGAGAATTATGTGAAAATGGAGAATATACAAAATGTTTTCAATTTTGAAGCCAATATAGCAGTTTAATATTGATGAGGATCTCAACTATCGATCGAGTTGTTACAAATCGATTATCAAATGACTGTAACAGTGCTTGAGCCTCAACAACAGGACAATGATTGTCATAGTCAACGATTTACATAAATTTTTCTTAATTACACCGAAAATCAGAATCGGGGGCAATTGTCTAACACTATATTCTTATTAAAAATTACGCAAATAGCAAATATACAACGAATACTTCGCTAGAAACAACCTATGATCAATTGTCGTAACGTTGCAACTTCAACAATTGGGCACAGTGTAGTTACATTAAAAAATACTTCACATTCGTCTGGACTATGGTTAACATCATTTAATGACCGGTTTGAAGAGGTTTTCTACATTATATATATATAGGTATACTATAAGTGAGTGTAGACTTATATACAAGCAATAATTTATAATATATATTTGAACTGGCCGCTGATATATATTTTCACTAGATTAAACAAGTTTGACATCCAATTTAACTGGCCGCCGCACTAACCAACTAATAAGTCTTTGTTCTTTTTTATTCAAATTCTATAATTACGAAAAACTATAAAGACTCTATAGGTGCATATATACAGGCTGAACCTGTCTTAGATTTTCTTGGTTTGTAATTCTGACTCTAGTGAAGGAAATGGAAAACACACCTAAAGATTCCAAGTGTCATATACCTATATAGAGAATATTTTGGCGTCAAAACGGTTCCTTTAGCTTTTCGGAACATGTTTCCCATAATTAATTATTTATAATATTTCCCACATTTCCCGTAAAGTTAGACAAACCATTTTAACTCTCTAGATGTCACAGTTCAGATCTTCGAGTGCCGTTTCCTTTTTCAGAGTTACAGCTAGGTCAGTAATGCCTCAAGCGCTCCCACCCTGTATACGTATATAACCGATAAATATTGTTGGATATTTATTTTGTTTGTTGCAATTTCAACAATAATTTATCATTGTTAGAGAATATTCTTGTTATATATTAAACAAATATGAATTTATAAGAAATTGCATTGTCGATTGTCATTCAAGTAATATCGTTTTGCCAATATTTATTCAATTGGTAATATATTTTCAAATATGAGTTGTTATCGTAAATATGTATATGTTCAGATGTTTCCTGTTAAATATTATTATTGAGAAGAACATGCAATAATATTACACTGCAAAAATTAAAAAAAAAAAAAATCCATTGTTGTTACTCGTGTGAACACCAATCGTTCGAATATTTGTGCATTCGCATATGTGCATTCAATATTCGTTCAATATCGCGAAAGGGTGTCATATTTTCGAATAATAATAATAATAATAGGACTGTTATAGATGAATCACCATTTGGCACATTTCCTCTACAAGCAAGTCAATCTATATTCTTATCTCTTTATTCAGAAAATAGAGAGATAGAGATATAAAATTGAATTATTAAAATTAGAAATCTAGTTGTTCATGAGTGAGATGTTTTGATTTGGATTCTCCCTTCTTTCTTTTTTTGTTTTTGTTTTTAAATTTTTGATAACTAGATTCACGTTCTATGTAGATTTTTGTTTTTTTTTTTGTAGTAAAGATAGGTTCTCAAAGTATATATATTGAGTTGCAGTACTTATTATTATCATTATTATTATTTTTGATCGGTAACCTATAATTATTGGAGACCACCGAGAAGATACTAACAAGAACAAAAACCCACACCTTTTTTTTTTTATTGAATATCTCTTTCAACAACGCTCGCGTGTTCTTAAATTTGTTCTCTCTAACACACACATACACAAAATAATAATAATAATAATAAGTGAAGACAACACATAGAAAAGAAAATCTTGTTAACACCCGACAGGTTGTTGACGAATTCCCCAATTCGAGTAGGTTCCCATATGTAGTTTTGGGAATGAAGATATTAACAACCATCAACTTCGCTCCATATATCCAGTGATTATTACAGAAAACAAAAAGAAATATGTTGTTTGAGTTGTTTTTGCCTATAATTCGTTTCTATTAGAATAAGACAAATAGATAAGCGGGAGTGTTCTTGTTGGGACGTTGGTTATAATTCGATAATTCCACCCATAGGGTATTAATTTTCTATATATAATATGAATCTGGTTTTTGTTATTATTAGATGATAATATCAGAGATGTTTTATGATAATAAGACGAATGAGTTGTTCGTGACGAGACCATCAACATTGTAAATTCTTTACAAAAATAAACGAAATAATTATTTAATTAGATATTAACTGAAATAATTGAAAAATTCAATTAACTTTGTCTACATTATAGAAATAACAATAAATTAAGAGTCGAAATTATGATGACTCGGCTTTATTTACATCAAATATGTTTGTTTCTTTTCAATTAGTTAACTAGATAATTAATTAATTTTTTTTGGAAAATCATTCTATTTATTCATAACTCAATGGAATCATCACAAATATACCTCTCTACTCTCTATATCAAAGCCCCCACAACCGATTTTTATTATTTATATACTCCTATTATACGATTAATCTTTCTATGTAAAAGGAAATAATTATAAAAGTTAATTCAACAAACCGGAAACTTGTTGCAAAGTGAACGATATCAATATCGACCTTGTTGTAATAATTACAACAAGAAATAATCGATATTTTGTTTATGGTATTTCGATTGGTCGAAATTTCGATAATGTGTCATAATCCAATGTTTTGATTGGTCGATATTTAGTCTATAGTAATTGGGCGGGAATTTCAATTTGTATAATATCGTTAAATGGCGCAATATAATAAAATAGTCTTGTGTTTGGAAAATAATTTAATCCAAAATGTGCTGAAAAGTCTTTTGTTTCTCTCTCTCTCTCTCACACACCCTCTTAGCCATAAAGTCGACGAATGGAGAACTAGGATACAAAAGTGTTTGGTTTTTTTTTACAAAAATAAAAAGTGTTAGAGATAAGCGAGAGGGATGTTTCTTTTGATTAAACTAAACTATATATTTTTTGATTTAACTATTTCGAATATTTCAAAGACGCAAAACGGTACGAGTGAATGTTGTTAGAATATATGTTATTATTGGTGATTGATGAGGAGAAAGCTATCTATATAGCTCAAAACTTTTAGTTCGTCTTGTAAACAAATTTTTGACAGAGATTTGATTGAAACGATTGAAAAGTAACAAAATTGATTTATATGAATAATAAATAATTATATATTAACTATAATACATGATATAATGATAAAAAAGTTTTCAAAACCGCTATATTTCTAATTCTTCTAAAGTTTATAAGTAATTTAATTATAATATCGAGAAGTTTGCGATTTTATATATATAGAGTAGGAACTTTAATGAGAAACCAGACTTATAAATCAAGCAACCGTTGCAATGTTACTTGTTATCATTATTATTATTATTATTATTATTATATCGAGGAGGAATTCATCAATAAATTAGTCTGTTGCTAATTGGAATTGGACACTCTGTATCTAATATAAAATTGTGTTTTATATCGATGGTGATTACTTTTGGAATACTTCTCGTACAATTAATTATAACTGATCCGAATAATTTCGATATATACAAATAATAACCGATGATGGTAACAAGCGATCCACTATTATGGCATATAATATTCAAAATTTCATTGATATGAATTAGGATGGTATATTGTAACATAGGTATTCACATATATTAATTATTACACATACAAAGTGGTCCACCAGACCAGAGGCTTTCCTGCTCTTGTAACTCTGGCTCTAGTGGATGTGCAAGAAAAAACAAAACGGACTCGACGATCTAAAGTGTGATATTTAGAGAACAATTTGACGATTTCCCAAACTTTAGATCTTCGAGTGCTTTGTTTCTCTCTCCACTAGAACTAGAGTTCCTACAAGACCAGGGAAGCCTCTGGCGGACCACCTTGTATATATCTATAATATCTAGAGATACAGGTATGTATTTATTTAATTCGTATGTAATTTGAGTTTGATATGTAAGTGGTTTGTTGCTCTATCTATCTATCTATATCTATAGTATATCTGTCTAATGAACGTTTATTTTAGATAGAATTCCATATAATGTATGATCAAAGCTATGAACAATCAACATTATATATACCATTTAATAGATCAATTGATTCATTTAATTGGTTATTTGTTCATAAATAATTCTATCAACAAAAATTTATCAATACAAAAATTCATTTATTTAATCTAAAATAATAATAATAATAATATAAATAATGAGTATTTCGTGTATTTATTGCATTAGTTTTTTGTTTTGTTGTTTTTAGTGAACAGATTCTTGCGTGCTAGTTAATCGTTTGCATTATTTAAAAAAAAAAAAAATCTAGCTATATTAAAATTAATTTTATTTATATTTAGAATAAATATAGAGAAAGAGAGAGAGAGAGAGAGAGAGACTTATATATTTTATACAATTTTTTTTCTAACTGTTATCGACAATATAGTGTATGGGTATAGAAAGAACAATGCGAAGCTCATAAATAATTATCATCTGATTTAAATAATAAAAGCATTTCATACACAATTTCGATTAAATCTCTTTGAATAAATATTTTGTATAATTTTAGCACTATTCTAAAAAAATACAAGAATCTTATATATTTGTTTTTTCAATAAAAATAAGTATATAATTTCATATAATTCTCATATAAATTCAGAATAATTGATTGATAAAAAAAAAGATTAATTATACAAATAACTTGAGTGATTTATTATGTGGAATATATTTTATATGTCGATACGAAACTAAAGTTAAACTAAAAGCAATTGTCGACAATATAGCGACATCTGTACAGTTCAATACGAAAATCATTACAGAGCGACAATTGGGCGGGTTATTTGAATATTGCTCTTCTTTCCAACTATTCCAGCTTTTCGATGGTCCAACAACCGGTCGTCTGTTGTTGAGCTTCTCTTTGCCATTCTTCCATATATTTTTTTTGACTTTCTACCTTATATCTATCTGACTGTATCTAAAATTTGGTCACAATTGTGTTGAATTCCGGAATTTCTTCTTCTATCCCATTGAGTTATACTGTTAATTGATCGTAATGTTTCCATCCCCATCACTCTTCTAATTCCCGCTTTTGTTCCAGCAGCACACAACTTAAGATAGACTGTAGTGCCGTTTTATAACTGAATGACATCTCCAAGCAGCAGGATGTTCGGGTTGTCCTGCTGGTTTGTGCACGGACTTGCTCATAAACATTCCTATCCCGAAATGCCTCTTCAATTATTTGGTTGTTGATTACTAGACTGCTGTACAATGGTAATTGTTCTATAGCGTCATCGATTCTATACGATCTTAAAATTTGAATAGCGTCGCTCGCGTTCCATTCTGTAGCCTTCCTCTATGCTGTCTTCACTCCAATTATTATTTAGTTCAATATCATGTTGCAACATAGTATTGAACTCCTTGTCTGATTTCTATGGATATTGGGAACACTCCTCATCTAGTAGTAATGTTCGTATTAAATTCTTCAATTTCTCATAAATAATATTGCTGTTGCTTTCATTACGCTGCAATATATCGAGTCTCTGGAATAAATCAAAGCACAGAAATGCTGAGCAATCACACACACACTGGATGTTTCTATATGGTAGTACCATCGTGGATCTAAAGTTGTGTCATTATTGATTGATTTTTATTTATTCTGAGGCGATGCTGATATTTTCTTGGATCAAGTGATTGAGAAGGTTATATGGTATAGACTTCAATTTTGTGGATTAAACAATTAAAGAGAGTTTTGTGTAATTGGATCAGATATTATTGTTTCTATCTTCATTCTAAAAATTATTGTAATGTCAATCCGCAAAATGTTTTATTCTTATTTTTTGTAAAGATAAACACAAATTGAAATTTTGAAAAAAAAAAACCATCTTAAAATACCACAAAGACACCTTTTATTATAAAAAATATGCCATTGTATCAATTTGGAAAGAAAAACATTGTTGAAAAGGCTCGAAAGTGGAAAAGAAAGAAGAAGGAGAAAAAATGGAATTCTAATACCATAACTTGACTTATAAGTGCAATATAGTAGTATTCAATCAAAACTGTATATACAAAAGGTGTTATTATTCTTATTTTTCAACGCCTCAATTCTCTATAGAGAGAGAACCGTTTTGAAATAACATACAACTCCATCAACATTCAACAACAAGGATTATCGTTTTAAGCAAATAACATAAAGAATAGATTTGTCCGTATAGAAGTTATTTCATATATAGTTAGTTACCGGTTTGGGAATTTGTAGAAAATAGAGGAAAAAATCGCCAACACAATAGCCTGATGTGGAAGATTATTTTGTATTTTACAAAAGTCTGACAGTAAAACGATTACCGTATTTAACGAACAAAAAAATGACTTTAATTTTTGTAGAACAAACTCAAATAACTCAAAGCTTCAATTTTGTGAGTAAAAAAAAGGAGTTGTAGAAGTTATGACCTTGCTATATCGGATGGATGGAGGATTGATTGATGATCGCAAAGGTAAACGTTTAGATCAATTTACGTTAAAACCTTAACCAAGTCATCTCATTCTCTATATATATCTTTCGTTTTATTTTCCATTTATTTCAAACTATTATCGCTAAAATCGATAAAATATACATATTTTCAACAATTTATATATTTAATAAAAAATTAACAAATAACTAGTTGAAGGGGTAAAGCAAAATTTGCATTAACAACAACGATGTACTTCTTTTTTTTTACTAACTATTGAATTAGATATGATTCTCTATTTTGGAATATACAGGCTGGTCCGCCAGAGACTCTCCTAGTCTTGTAGAAACTGTGGTTCTAGTGGAGAGATAAAAAAAACCCACTCGAAGATCTAACATCGAAATATTCTCTATAATTATAACAACTTCAGATCATCGAGTTCGTTTGCTTTTTGCACCAACTAGAGCCGCGGAGTTGCAAGACCAGGAAAGCCTCTAGTCGACCATCCGTCCTGTATATTTATGATTCAATTGATTTATTCGAATTTAGATTGATTGAATTCGATAAAGTTTAATTCGAAATATAAACAATTCCGTTAACAACCACACTATTATCAAATAAAATTAATTGACTTATATCTTGAATTGACCACCGGACATTTATAATTCCTGATCTCTCTCTCTCTCTCTCTCTCTCTCTCTGCCTTGTTGCTTGTTTGAACACAATTAACGATAAGATATCGGTTTGTTTACAAGTTAAACTTATCCATACCATACTATATACATATTTATTGTATTGTATATATTTGGGAACTGGTCAAAGCATAATTAACAGGTATTCGCACTTAAACACAAACCACAATTAACACTACATAAGTCGAATTATAAGCCGAAGAGACTCGACTTTACAGTCAACCAATTCAATTAAACTACATTAAATATATAGTATTTTATAAAGAGCATTCAGTTTGGTCTATATTGTCATATTAAGAAATACATAATACCAACATATATTTGAAACGATTAGAGGACGATTTAGATAAAAATTACGACTATATATCAGGTTTTTATAAGTCGCCGTGCAATCAACAACCAAATTGGGTCTTTAAGATAAGCAACGAGAAACAGTCGAAATATAATAATCAACAGGAGATATTATGGCAAATGGCGCAATCTAATTTCAATCAATTTAAATAATTGTAACTACCTACCCAGATCAGTCAGTGGCTCTCAAACTTTCTTGTTCGTCACGTTACTATATATTAACTGTTTGAGACCTACATTCTCGCCGGCAGTGAATATAAACGGTTATCGGGATAGGTTGCGATATAGGGAGATGTGCGAGAATAGTTAGCTCCGCCCTTGCTCTCTCAAATGTGAATCTTCCATAGTTCTTCGAGAATAGAGAACTGGAACCGTAAGACTATAATTTTATCCGCCCAATAGTACGGAACTCGTTTGTTTCTATAGAGTCAAGTTGTTTAATATTCGATTTGATTTAGTATACACGGACATTTCTTATAATCGTCCTTGAAATGGTCTCAACGATTTATAACACCCATAAATTTCAATAAACATCCGACACTTATAATAAAAGAGCATTACGTTATAAAGCAATCTATATTTCTAGGTAAACTATGGAAATCAAGACAATGTTGTTTTTTTTTCGACTGTATTTCTTCTCTCTAACAAAAACAACCCCTAAATATTCACCACCTAATGATAAACCAATAAAAATGAAACCACTAGAATGGTAGCAAGCTGTCATAACTTTCAAAATATAACAAATCAATGGTGTATTTTTCTTATTTTAAAATTTCTCCCTTGCAAAAAGAAGAGGAGAAAAAATTGGAAATTTTTCCAGACATCTGTTGTTATTGCTATTTTTGTATAAATTTTTATATATATATATATGTATGTATTTTTTGAAGGGTGCTTGAAATCGAACCACCACTAGCAAGCACCATCACCACAACGGGCGGTCATTGTTGTAAATATTGTTAGCGGTTATTGTACCATTTTATATAGGAATTGAGTAGGCTCTGTTTTCGCAGTTGGACACTTTTTTGAATAACAACCCAATATTGTGGTCAAAATGTTATTTTCGAAAGTTTGAGGTTTACCAAAATTGAATTTTTCTTAGGAACATATTAGTTACGGTTATAAAATTGCAATATTTTTCGTACACTGACAAAATATCATAAACAGGCGGTTCGTCTATTTAAGTGAATTTCCGACTCTTGTTCCGTTAGTAATTAATTAATTAAATTAATTAATATCAATTTTTTATATGAATAAAAATTGATTATAATAAAGAAAATGTATAGTATGTGAGCGTGTGTGTGTGTGTGTGTGGAAATTTTTACACAATACTCGTTTACCATAAAGTAGCTTTTAAGTAAATTAACAGGAATTATTCATAAAGAGTGAGTTATAGCTTGGGGAGTGCATATCCTGATTATGTTACTGTGATGCTGGGGTATAAGGGGTCCATATATACTTACATATAGATATAAATATGTAGAAAAAAACCACAATAGAGACCTATGAATTTTTCAATATTAACATTTCGAATAATTCGTATATCAAAATATACTACTTATTAGGCCTTGTTTATAATAGAATTTCGGAACTTATACCATCTAGAAAAAAAGTTAGGCTATGTTTATACAAGGACCACCAACGTGACAATAAAATAAAAGATTTTTATTACAAAACGGTAGCATCTTTGTCGTCATACTATAAACACAGCCTAAAACTCGCCGCACAATATAGAAACAACAAACCGTTAAGCTGTGTTTATAAAGAAGAAAAAGAAAAAATCACTCGATTCTATAATAAAATATAATAATGTCGTATTTTTTTCTAATTACAATAAAGGTACAAAGTTAGCTTTATGCGTGGTGTAAAGTAACGCTAAGGTATTAGTAGCCAAGCTTTTATGTCAATAATTCCACTGTTGTTTGTTTGAGTTTTTAAATAAAATGAACAGAAAATAAGGGGAAGCTGTTTATCTGTTGATGGGGAAGATTCGTTGGGGTGTCACATATAAACATCAAACCGACTGTAATAATTTGTTTAATTTATTTGATGGCGATTTCCAATATACGATGGAATATACGCCATATTCCTAATTACATTAACTAAATATACAAATATAAATATACATAACATATACGAGAGTTGATCAAAAATAACAATTTTAGAAAATAAGGTAGCCAACTTAAACTAGGCAAAACACCGAGCATTGCGAAAAATAAACACATCGGACGAAAATATATTGAACCGAACGTATAGTGACCATCAGACATTCAGCTGAAAGAACTTAGTGACCGCACATTGAGTACCCATCAGAATATTAACCTTCGAACAGACAAACCAGGCTTATCTGAATCAATTTTCGACTTGATTTATGAAAATCAATGGGATTTGGCTCCATCACTTCGATCCTAAGACTGAACAATAAAACAGCCGTTCTGACTGACACAACATAATCGAAGAATAGGGTCTCGAGCTACTTTGAATCAAGCTACCAGTGACTTCTATCCGTTTACTCGACTCAAAGCGAGCTCATAGGTTACAAAGATGAAGACGAGAGAAGAAATGGACCAAGTGTATATTGATTTATTAGACTACGTTTAAAAATTTAGCAACAGTTTATAATAAACATCATCTTTTGGACCACCCCTCGTATATAGATTATATGTATAGCGGATTAATTGCTTATTATATACATATAGATGAATTCCATATATATTTACCATCGAATGAATCCAATTAGTAAGTTAATTAATCAAATGGGGCTTGTGTATTCCACGTGCCTACCACTTACCAAACAAATCTATCAATTTTTCGTTTATCTATACTAACAAAAATTACATGTTCTTGTTTTGTTATAATTGGTCGGTTTTCTAATCCAACCACAAAATCATCAGCACACACTTCAAAATTTCCGATAATCACCCATCAATTTCGACAAAATCACCAATTTTTTTCACTTGTTATAACAACATATACAGGCTGGTCCACCTGAGGCTTCCCTTAAGTCTTGCAACTGTGGCTCTAGTGGGTACAAAAAAAAACTGATTCGACGATCTAAAGTGTGATATTTAGAGAATATTTTGATGTTGAAACGATTACCCAAACTCTACATCGTCGACTGCATTTTTTTTCCTCTCCACTGAAATCAGAGTTGCTACAAGACCAGGAAAGCCTCTGGTGGACCAGCCTGTATATATATATTTGAAACAAAACCAATTGGAAATGAGTTATTATTTTATTATTTAAAAAAAATATATATATATAAATTGGCAACAAAAAACAAATAATCGATCCAATTATAATTCGACATATGTTAGATTGATTGTTAAATATTTCATGAAAAGGAAGAAAAAAAACGTTATGTTATAGAAATTATAAAGATAGATGATGGAAAGCAAATTTTTTTGTTTGTTTTCCAAATAATAATTGTGATGAGTCTATGTTCAAATGGCCTTGACACCAGTTAAGGAAGGCTATCTCTCTCTCTATGATCTCTGGAGAGTATGTGAGGAATTCTTATTAAATTATCAGTTAGAGAGGCAATAATTATTTGTACTAAAAGCAGAACACCCGTGTAGAATGGACGATGGATAGTTAGAAGATTGAATAATACAAGCGAAATAATAATAATAATAATAGTATGAACGAAAAAATTCTATATAGCTATATTCAAGTTGACTAATATGATATAAATTATATATATGTATCGTAATTATGTTGTCGACAGAGACATCTCTGATTGGATAATAATATTGACATTGTATACAGGTCTGTATTATTAGAGGCTTGTTGATCTACTCAACCAACCTGTAATCATATCGAACGAGTCTTTTTAGTTTTACTGTTCATCTTATACAGGATGGTCCGCCAGAGGCTTCCCTGGTCTTGTAGGGACTCTGGTTCTAATGGAGGAACAAAATGCACGCGAAGATCTAAAGTTTGGGAAATAGTTTCAACGTCAAAATGTTCTCTAAATATTACAATTTATATCGTCGCATTTGGTCAGGTCAGGTCTTTAAAAATGTTAATATAAATTTTAGAATATAGTCATCCATCGGTGACACAATCAAGTAACGCATTTGATAGAAACCTTGTTATTTGAATCAGTGGCTCTCAATCTCTGTTGTTTCTATAATTTCAAGTTCAACAAAACTAATTAACAATATTTAGATTGTAAATTTAAACTTTTTTGAATGAAACTCTCTCTATCTCTCTCTCTCTCGAAAAAAAAGGACCGGATTAATATAAAATTTTATCTAATTCCATTAAATTCTCCACCATCTCGATCGTCTTGACATTAAATTGAATTGAATTCGATATACTGGCGGCTACTCTTTAAAGACAACTTCCTTTACAATAAAATTCTCTTGATTCATTATTCATGCATAAAGTGTCACATGGAAGCCACTGAATTTATAAACTATAACTTTTTTTATTCATTTGTTTTATTTCCACCCCCCCCCCCACCAAAAAAAAAAACAGAAAACTATAACAATGAAAGTCACGAATACATACATTTATTCTATACGCAAGTATACTACATATATATATACAATATACATATATATGTATGTACATAATACACCCAATTTTGGATAATTTATTAGATCGGATATGGTTGGTTATTATCAGTTGTTGTGGTTATGCTGTACACATAATATGCGGGCATTATATTGTTCTATGCGTTAATATACATATATATCAATGACTTAACTTAAATTAGAATTAGAAAATAATAACAACAATAAAAAGAATGATTTAATTGATAATTAATTCTATAATTTAGGGGAAATACAATCGGATTAACGCCATCTATTAGCAACTAAACGAAAACTATTATAAATCAACAATTTTAGAATATATAGTATGTTTCGCTGAATTTGTGACGCGTGATAGTAGCGACTAAACGTGTAATAGAAATTCTGGTGATGCAAGGCAACGTGCGCTTACCATTCGCCGTGAAACGTACTATAAATTGTTTTTGGAAATACAGCTAAAAATTAGTCAATTGTTTTTTGTTTTATGGTACACACATGGAAACATATTAGTAAATTTCATGAACGCCAAGTAATTAATCACAATCTAGTTACAAACATGTTATTTAAAATAGATAGATAGATGAGTTAGCGGCAACAATGATTCAAAATTAAATACTTAGTTTCTATTTTCTGTGGAAATGATAATTATAGCTATTTGAAAATGTTATTTTATTGTTCAATTTATTCATTATAATTGAAAATTCTAGGTGAAATTCTTTCCAATTAAGGCTGTATTATGCAATTATTTTAATTGGTTAAGTGAATATTGAAGAAAAAAAAGAGGATCGCTTCACTTATTATTATTATTATTATTATTATTATAGGGGAGTAGTTGGTATGCTCATTCAGTAGGAAATTTTATGGAAATAAAATTTACCATGTAACAACATATCGCCTACATGGCAGCCATTATTTATTGTTAAATGTCTACCTACGATTTTTGCTTACTTATCCATTATCATACTTGGCATATATCTCTCTGTTGGATCCAATAAATTACATTATATATTAATACGAATATATATGTATATATATATATACACAGTAGCATTTCATTTAATCCGTCAATGCGATTCAAGACAAATTTCGAGAATTTATTGAAAATTAAATTTATCAAACAAGAAAAAATAGCGCATAACGCCCCATCATTACTATTATTAATCATCCAATAAGATTATAGTTGGTAGGTATATACAGGCTGGTCCACCAGAGGTTTTCCTCGGAGAGCAAAAAAAAATGCACTCGAAGATCAAAAGTTTGGAAAGTCGTTTTAACGTCAAAATGTTCTCTAAATATCACACTTTAGATCGTCGAGTACGTTTTTTTTTGGCTCTCCAAAAAAAACCTCTGGTGGACCAGCCTGTATAGAGAAACGAAGATGAAGAAGAAACAGAACACGACTATTTTACAATCTTTATTTTTGTTAGTATGAAGGTGTCTTTTACTTGTTGTTGACCACCAACATTGCTGTATATATATATATATATATATATTATTTGTCACGATTTTCCAGTCATGATTTCAATTCCTCTCATAATTTTTTCCAAAAAAAAGAAAAAACTATATAGAACCGAGGAAATCCACTTTCAATTGATAAAAATTTGCAGATAATTTGCACGAAAAACGTTCAACTTAATCGTTCCAATAAATCCTTATTAATACATATTCAATTTTATTGAATCTCTCTCTCTCTCTCTCTGTCGATAATATACCTATATGTATAGCATATATTGAATCGTTACCCATTTTAAACCGCTATTCCATTACAAATATAGTATATCAAAGTATTTATAGAGTTGATCTGTGTGTCGATGAAGAAGTACATCGATTTTGGTACAGCTATTTTCACACAACTTATTCGCACATTCCATGAGTATGGAGTAAAATCATTTATTTTTTTTTAGTTTGTCTACTAATCGATGTACTTCTTTCTCTCTGTTTTTTTCATTTCTTTAAAGTTCCGACAATTTATTTAATTTATTTCCAATTATTGGTCAGGCGCTTATCTTAGAATTTGATCAAGCTACTGAATTTTAATTGAATCACCTCTTTCCTTACGATTAAACCCTCATAAATTTTTTTCTAGTTTAGTTTCTTTTTATTTTATTTTTTTATTCAAGAATATGGCAGGTAGGTCTCTAAACTAGGTCGTAATTTGATGATGAGATTATATTACGAAAATCTGTTGAATATGAAAATAGCTTCTTCTTGTTGTTGTTGTCGTCCATATGGTCCCGATTTTATGAGAAAAATTCAATTGTTTCCAGCAAAAATTGACAAATAATTTCAGTATATTCTATTTTTGATAAATATTAGTCTCTCACATTGTTGGAGATTATTTCTCAAAAATCTAAATCATAATATAGAGCTACAGTCATCCCTTATTGACACGATAATGTAACTCTCAATCTCTCTCTCTATATATCAGTAGCCGTCACCCCATTTTTCTCTCTCTTTCTCTCACTTAATCTCTATGAGTCTATCGCCCTCTCTCCACCTTCTGCCTCTCTATCACTCTCTCAAACAACATATTGCACTCTCTCTCCATATCTACCTCTCCATTGCTCTTTCACCATTCACCTCTCTTGTTCTTGTTCCCATCACTCACTCTCACTTCCTCTCGCCAAAATGTGCTCTCTCTTGCTTTCCATCTCCTTCTACATATTACCCCTTAACCACTCCCTCTCTCTATCTTCCTCTCGCCATATCTTTCCTCAAAATCTATCCATCTTTTTCTATCTATCTCTATTCATTTCTATCTCTCTCTCTCCTAATAGCCGCTCTCTTTCTCCTTCTCTTTACCAATTCCTCAATCATTATCTCAGTCTATTACTCTCATTCTGTGAAATCTCCAATGTTCTACAATTTCAATAATTACTATATAAATATTAATTGGAAATATAGTCATCCTTCGACGACTTAATAACGTAACGCAAATTGAATTTGGATCTTATTAAACCAGATAACCAGTAAACATCAACAAAAACAACGTCTCCAAATCAGGATATGTCCCCTCAATTCCGAATGAACTATAGTTATATTTCAATTCCATTGGAATTCCATTAGCAGAATAACAAGCT
>JAZBGX010001190.1:0-11250 GCA_037414775.1 Zonitis immaculata
TCTAAACGTTTTCAGTAACATTGGAAACCGTATTGGACAAACGTATTCGAAAGCTCCGCCTCTCACTAAAATTCTATTGGTCTGATTTTACCCTGAAACTTACGTTTCATCCCTATAGGAAGGTTTCGAATAACCCAACATAGGAAATACGCTTTTCTAAATACACTATCCATCTATCTTTATCTAAATTATATGGAATCCACATTGTCGGTTATTGTCTTTGTTTAGTTATATAGTGCGAGAGGGTGGTGCACTTTTAATCCAGCTGCTTTTAGAGGGTTAGGTTATAAAATCCAACAATATTTGGACGTTGGGAGTATGTTTTTCCACATTATGCATTGTGCCGTCTAACTGATTACACCAGTATTATTATAAATATTAATTTTTTTGTTTATATTTATATAAATAAATGAAAAGTGTCTATAAGAGTGAAACAATGACAATGGATATAAATAATCGTAAACATGAAATTAAAAGTGATGTTGTTCAAATCAATGGTAATTGTGGTGGTGATGAACAAACCGGAATAACGTCAATCAAAACAACAACCAAACGACCATTCGATGTTGCATTTCTAATGTTGCCCGATGATAAATTAAAACAGAAACAATTAAGAATTGCTAGAAACAATTATGAGAAATTAAATATAATTAGCAATAATAATAATAATGACGAGAGTGATGAGGAAGAGATCGAAGTTGGTAATAATAATCAAGAATTCATTAAAACGCATCATCGTTATTTTCC
Organism: Zonitis immaculata; assembly: GCA_037414775.1. Lineage (NCBI taxonomy): Eukaryota > Metazoa > Arthropoda > Insecta > Coleoptera > Meloidae > Zonitis > Zonitis immaculata. Next base: position 748 of record JAZBGX010001190.1, read on the forward strand.
AACACAAAAACAACAAATTTTCGACGATCCCGGTATAATAAAAGCGAAAAATTTAGATGATTTACGTAATCGAACCATACTACAAGCATCAACCGAACAAAAAAGCGCCTTTACAAAGGTAAATTTAAATAATAATAATAATAATAAAGAATTACGATTATCGCCGAATTTATCAATTAGTCCAGATTTAAGTTATCAAAATTCATTGAGTCCATCACCACCGATAATAAATCGTAATTATACAAATACAATATTAGCGACAAATCAATTATTTAAAAATCAACAAATCAGTGCATATCAAACAAGCTTTTTACCCGATAATTTTACAACCACTGGAACTGTAACAGCAGCAACAACAACAACGCATATAGAAACACCATTTTTAATAAAAAATCCCAATGACTTGATACAACCGAATTTTGCAAAATTACGTCCAATTTATCGTCCAGATTTAACTCCATACAATTATCAACAATTTCCTACTAATGGTAATCCGGAAATGTTGAAACTTGCCAGTTCAGTAAGTAGCGGTGGCGGTGGTGGTGGTGGTGGTGGTGGTGGTGGTGGTAGTGCAACACAAACAACAACAACACCAGCAGCGGCAGCTATTTTAACAACACTATTACCACCATCATTGGCGGCATTATCGCTACCAGCACAGAATGTTTGTGCTAAATGTAATATTTCGTTTCGTATGACATCCGATTTGGTTTATCATATGCGGTCGCATCATAAAAATGATTCGGTTGATATGAATAGACGGCGGCGTGAAGAGAAATTGAAATGTCCAGTATGTGCGGAATCGTTCCGTGAACGACACCATTTGACTCGGCATATGACCGCACATCAAGATAAAGACGATGAAAATCAAAACAAAAATAAGATTTCTATTTAAATATTGTATGTATGTATGTATAAAGAAAATAAATAATTGTAAACATTTCTTGTTAGATGTAAATAAATGTGCATTTATTGCTTCAATGCAATATTTCGCATCTATATAATAAAAATTAAAATATTCCATCTATGTATTCATATTGATTTATTATTATAGGGATGGCAAGATTTTTTTGTAAATATTGTAAAATAATTTGTTGATTTTTGTTGAATTTTTGTGCAATATTCTGTATTAATTGAAAATAAATTACGAAAATACGACAATCACATTTTTCATTATAATTAATACCCAAATCGGAAAACAAAAAATCAAGCAATTACAGCCTAAGTTAAGCTTCAGTCACACAAGAGCGCAACTATAGCCAACAAACATTTTGGTAACCGTCAGTTTTTCAAATCTTAACTTCTAACTCAAATTTCTTCGATCAATGCAAAAATTTTCTTGTTATAGACTTCCTAGTCTAATGTTTAACTTTAATCGAATTCAAAGCCCCAAGTAACAATTTTCGACTGAATTTTTTATGGTACAAAGTACGAACGCATGTCCAAAATTTCTCACGGACTAGATGTGAGCCAATTTTCAGTGGAAATATCTCAAACGGCGCCCCGTACAATAGCTGAATAGAAAGATTCCGATAACCCTGCGATAAGGAGTTTGGGTCTACAATTTGTAGATTTGGCTGTGGCCAAATGTCTTATTGCAACTCATGTTTGGCCCATAAAAATAGGCAAAATTGTTTAAATCATCTTTCAAGCTGATGACATCTCAACGATTATTTCACCATTGACCCATCTCTACTATAACTATAGTTACAGTAGGTAAAAATTCTATAATAATGTGAATGAAGCTTTCTCAAAATTGGAGATTTCCCTACAGCAGATGCCACACAATTTAATGATAGATGATTAAATATATGGAAACTTATATTTTATGTAATATTATTCGCCCATCTTTACTGACTGAAATAATAAATACTCTATATGGAATACTCCACTTCAACAATATTGAATTTATTCAAATCTAGCTTCAAATCTATGAGAGAAGAATAATGAAGACAGAGCCGTACGTTTAAATATAAAAATTGCAAGTAATACCCAAAATTTATCAAAAAATCTTAATTACATAATATTCCTTATAGTTGTTGACTTTATAAAATTTATTATTCCTGTAAGTCGCCCTACACTTGGGAATAAATCGCTTATAGCGGACAGCGTCAACGCTACAATTACCTTATTAACGATTATTTAGATTTAGAGTAATGTTGTGAAAAAGAGTCAAGAACAATCAACAGGGCCGTATTCAAAATTTATGAATTTAGAACGATAGAGATGGGTTGTGAATGGATGATATTTAAATAATTATTTCAGCACGTAGAATCTCGTTGTCAATAGTAATTTTTAGACAGCAAGGGCAAAAAGTATTAATAATCAATTTGTAACAGCCTATTAAAAATCAATGACGTATATATATATATAGGAAATAACTGTAACAACTAACATATCGCCATCGCAAATAATCAGAGTCACGTGCTAAAGCATAACAAATCGTATATATTCACATTTAAATCATTGAACCAATCAAAAATTGATTCGTTATGCCTTGTAAAAGCGGCCAGTTTGAATTGTTATCCATTAAATTGGATTACATGGGAGACAATTTTTGTTGTTATAATAATATAAGGGTGAAAAATCGATGATATCATAATTATGATGTTAAAAATAGACGACATGGGAAACTCATCCAATTCTTAACAAATTATAATTATTAAAAAAAAAAAACCAAACAATTTTCACAGATCTATAACATATTGGTGGTATAATTTTCGAAAAATCTGTCCAAACACTAAATCAATGTCTTTAATGAGCAGCAAAGATAAAAGAATCCAACAAAATGCTACCATTGTTGCGCGTTATTACAACCACCACCACCACCACCAATCAACAGAAAGTTTATACAACCATCATCCAGACCGGAAACGCTTGATTCAATTATTTAACCCTCTCTTAAACAATAGGTGGTTGTGAAATGAAGTGATCATTTTATAATGTTTGAATCCCGGTAACATGATTTGGAATTAATGGTCTGCGAATGCTGTGATAAGCGATAGTTGCATTCGACGATACTTATTGCTCGCTAAAATTTCAACTCACCACCAATTCCGCCCCACTGGCGGGCGTTCACCTAAATACAAAGCATCATTGTAAATATTTAAATGTATATACCTATTGTTTTGTTTTTTTTTGTTCTCTTTTGTTGTCCTTATCGAGGATGGTTTTTTTTTTCTTTCTTTCGGTGGAAGATGAGCAATAATTCTATTGACCGAGCTGATTTTTTCTTTATTACTCTCATTTTATTGTGCGATAATAGATTTTCCATCGTGGAAATCAAACGATTATAAATCAATAATTATCTAATCTTTTTGTTCGGATGCGCAATTGATTCGTAAATTATTTATTGAATTCAAAGTGTTGGGTTTCAAGTTTTTAGGCAAACTAGACCACCACTATACAGATATAACAATTGAACTAGCAACACAGGATTTTTTTAAAAAATCCGTATCTTAATTCTATAGAACTCAAATTCCCTCTGTCTCACCAACGCAAAATCCTTATGTTGATGCTTGAATTAGATAAAGATAGCAAACATTTATGTCTTTAGAGAAACAGAGTCGTTCAAAAGATGGGTTAGTGGTGCAGCACTTATTCACCCCACTTAACGTCGTTGAACTATAATTAATAAACAGTATGTCGTATATAATAATTTAGAAAATGCTGTATGTAGAACTGTATAATATACGTATGTAAATCAAAAAAATATGCGGAAAATGAGTAGAAAGCTTTTCGACGGAGGCGTGCGGTGCTGGTTTGTGCTTTTTAAAATATTTTCTACATAACGTAACTATCCACTTAGCCAGAGACCGAGCCGACATATGTGACAACTCTCCATTCCACTACAATGAATCACAAATTTAATCTCACAAATGGATTCCGACCGCATTTCTCAAAACAAAAAAGCAGAAAGCCGCCTCTAAAGTATAAAAACCCACCATATATATAGGAGTATCGCAGATCGCAACATTTTCTTGGAATTTTAGCTATGGTCCATATTGTTGTATGCATCATACATAGCGCTATACGTTATTATTTTGATCGGATAACAAATGGAAAAGTGAACAGAATACAATCACCCGATACCTCCTCAATAAATAAATAATGGTAATGATAATAAATAAACTAATCGTAGTGCGATTAGTTGATAAAATATTAAAGTGTTTGAACTTGATCCAAGTTATATGGGATATAGTGGAGTGTTTTATTCCAATCATATTTTCGTCGCTCATATCGTTATTGAGAGACATTGCAGCGAAAAGTTTAATCAATCTAATAGATTGTATCCGAAACGATACCAATAATTCAACACTGTACTATAATATATAAATTGATGATTGTTATATCAACTTTAAATCGTATGTGGATAAGGGTGAGAATTTCCAAAAATAATAAATCGTACAAATATGGACTAGTCATATATTATAATAAAACGTCATTTATTAGATTTATTAAATATCATAATGTACCGTCTTTTAACTAAAACTAAACCTAAATCGATTATGCGGGATGATCATTTTTATTTTTTAAATACCATTTATAGCCTTTTATAGTTCGAAATAATATTGATAGATTCCACAAATTTGAATATTTCCATATAATAAAATTTCTATATCTATATATAGTTTTTGTTTTAAATTGCGCTCGTATTTTCAGTGTGAAAAACCGAACAATGCGCAATATTTCAACAACGCTATAGTTTTATCGTCAACATTTGGCCATAATTCAAAAATTCAATCTTTTAACTCATCACTTCATTGTTACGTGACTGAAAAATTTATGATACCTGACGAATTTATCGAACATTTCTGCTGAACAAACATCGCTATTTATTTAGCGTTTTATCAACAAAAAAAAAATATAGCGAAAATATTTATTATTTTGAGTATCAAACAAAAAATTTCTACTATAAGAAGATCCAACTGTAAGTATGTTATTGTTACCATTACGAATTGGGATGTAGATAAAATGTAAAATCAAAAAAAAAAAAATACGAATGCGAAATACGATTTATATCGGAAATTTATTAGCGGAATGTATGGTGGAGATAACTTTCTATGACGTCTGTCAATGTTTTTGGGGACGTCTTGAAAATCCAGCGCCCCCCAAACAGTTAAAGCATACCAATTTAAGCTCCCCTAAAACTACGCGTCTAATAATCGCACTTCTAACAATCTTCAATTATAATTTATTAATTAAACAGAATGATTATTGTTTTTTTTTATTTTGGAAATTATTAGACTGTACGCTTCGATTTGAGATTCTAAACTTTTTTAGTATTTCTGGCTTAATTGATAGTTATCATCGAAAACATCACGACCGCAGCCTTATTCGTCTGTGACAAATCAATTTGTAGATATATTTATACATATGTATGTATAAAAGCAAACCTAATATATTCACCCTATTCGAAAACATCCCTTAATACGAGAAGTACGCCACCACAGAGAGGGTGTTTGTACTAAGCGATTTCTATATACATATATACATATATTTTATCTAATTTAATTAAAATATTACTCTTATCAATATAATTTGACTTATTAGTAAATAGAATTATGTTTTTTTTCTGTGTTATGGCCTACAATTCTAGAACAGGGGTGGTATAAAAATTGGGGAAATTGTTGCAAAAATTTATCAAGCTCGAAAAATAAAATTATTATTACAGAGCAATTCGGGAAATAAATAAAATTGCAAGGCGTAATTTTGCTGAAATTATCAAATCTCATAGACACCAGGAAGTCGTCAGAGGGATCCGACTCAAAGCCATCGCATTCCTGAAAATAGCACAGAAGGACCAACAACAATCACTGCAATCTTTTAAAGAAGATTGGACTCCAGTTGTTGAAGATATAAGGTCAAGAACGCGATGCTTTGAAAATTACTGAAAAATCGAAGAAAACTTTTTCTTAGAAATTTGATGGAAAACGAATAAATGAACGTTTTGTAAAGTCTGTTAATCTAAAATTCATATATTCTCCCATCAATCATCCAGCACCCCCAATCTTGCCCTTTTAACCTCCTCCTCCTCCATTATGATTATCGTATCGATTCACTTTTCACTGTTATTTTCCAAAAAATATTTATATCGACCGGAAAAAAGACAATCAGACAATAAAAATTAATTTAAATAAAACCGCGAACGCACTAACACTTACAGTATAGTAACGGAATTTTGACTAATTGTTTGAGATTTCCATATGAATGAGATAATGAAATATGGTAACATTAATATGGATATATGCTCGAAAGCGAACTGGTATATATATATAAGCAGTCCGTATTTGACCCTGTATATGTATGTGTTTGTTTGTATGCTGTATATATAAATATATTTATACAGAATTCCACCTCTAACAATCACCACCATAAAGACCAATTCTCGACGAAAAACGGGCCAGGCCCCATCTCTATATGTATGAGATTTTCTGGTAATTTGCATAAAATGTGTCTCAATGATTCATATATCTTATTGTGTTTGATTTATGGATTTCTGTTTGGAAGCTTGTTCAGTTCTTGGAATTTCCACCCAAATTGAAAATTAATTTTCCATAATTATAATAATAATAATAATAATAATGCTTTATTTTTGGAGGTGGTGGTTTGGAAATGTAAATGAAAATCCGCTGAATTTCCAGTGGCCTGTCGTCCGGCACGGGTCACTTGATATAGAGTTTTGATATTGAAAGGAAACTGGACCATTAATTTAAAGAGTACAATAGCGACAGGAAAGCACATGTTAAGTTTAGTTTGTTAATTACGACATTATTAACAATGGTGGCACATCCGCGCCGACCGCTCCCGGAAATGTTGCCAGGCTTTGAAAATTCTCTCCTTCTATATATATATGTATATGTATGTATACATACAGACATAGCCACTTTCAACTGTTTTGTGATATTATAACAATTCTATTTTCTATATCTTGAAAGTTTTTAGTTTTAAGCAATTTATGCAACAACAACAACAACAACAAATAAAAATTTAGAAAACAACAACAATTGTGGCAACTTTCAGATTGTTGCCAGGAAAACTTGATATTTGGAGCTTATGTTGCGGGATAAACAAATCGAGAGACAACAATAATACTAAGGCCGTGCTCACATATTGCGATTTTCAATAGCGCTATACTTACTATAAAAAATCTTCCCACCGCTAATAAGTCAAAAAATGTAGTTATAATGTTCGCTATCTTTATACAACACAATGCGTAGAGAGCTATATATGTGATTTTGCAGCGTTCAAATACTGAAAGTCGCGATGTGAACGAGCCTTAACATTGAAAGAAAATTAATTGAAATCAAATTCGCATGTCTTTTTTGTTAGTAAATATATGTATATATATACGGTAGGTAACACGGAACCGGCAATATAATAAGGTATTTTGCATGTTTATTGGGTTGAAATGGAAGCTATTTAAAGTGTCCCCGGGCGGTTGTTGGCGGTGCTCTCCAACCACCACCACTATCACAGCCATTACCACCACCAATGTTGAATAAACGACACGCGCCTAACCCTGTTAGGTGGGTAGCTTAACTTACAATTCGTAAATAACTAACTATAACTGTATAGGTGAAAAATAGAAACACCCATACAAGCGGCTCGTTTTCTTCCCCCTTGTAAACAAATAACCCCAATTGAAATATTTACATAAATGATAACGAATATCCATTGTTTAGTAAATACTTGGATATTTTTCTATAGTAATTAAAATTTACTAATTGTTGGGATTTTGTGTGAACGAGGCGCCGCCTATGGTTTTGGTTATACCGACTTTTAATGCACAATTAAAATACTATTTCCCTAATCCAAGTTACTTAACAACATTCACTTGTTTGTATATAATAATTGAATACGGTCGTGGAAATTTCTAATCAAAATGCATATTTTGTTTGATATCGAAAAATACGAGAGGAAATTTTTTTTGTTGTTGTTTAAAAAAAATAAATAAATATAACATCAACAATATAAAATAAATCACATAGTAAAGATATAGGATATTCCCTTGTGTATTGCCGTATAGAGAAAATTTAAATATTATATATAGCTGATTCTTGTCCACTACAGCAACAACAAACCAATATGTGTATATATAGTTTGAAAATAGCTTTTAGAAAAATATGGAGCTTTAAATATTAGGTTGACGCCCCATAGATGTACCTTAATAAATTTTTCCCCTTTACGAAAACAACCACTCGTTTATATAAGTCGATATGTGATGCTCGCAAAAATAAAATATCAACAAATAATCGGCTTTATTATTATTATTATTATCAGGAAATCTATTACAAGTGTCTCTATTGCAATATAGATTGATTGTCAACTATATTTAGTATTTTAGTATAAAAAAGGAAATTGTAATAGGTAAGAAAAAGATAGTGGATAGGATTGTGTATTGTTTGTCGGTTCATTATCTGGATAGCCGCGGGTCGTTATTTCCACACCCCTCTATATCATCTCACTTATTTTATATTAAAACAACAACCCCGGCAAATCGCTAAACGATTTATAATGGCAAAATACATTTAACGATATATTTCCTAAATCGCTCTTGTCTTATACAAAAAACAAAAAAAAACAAAACAATTTTCTTGTATTATTTATTTTGTATTTATTTGGTTTAAATATTTCCTTGTCAAAATTATTACATACTATTTAATGTAACGTTCACGTTCATATTCAAATAGAGCAGGATGTAATAAAGTAGAGCACCAATTAGCATATTAATGTTTAGATATGAGCAATTAGTGTAAGAAGACAAACCACTTCCATTTTAAAAGCGTCGCAACTTAGCTACGTACAAGCTTGGAATATTCAAATAGAACCGAAACAGACACATCTACCTACGCTGTTAATTTTATAAAACACGATTTTAATTATGGAAAGAAAACAAAAACAATATTGAAAATATAAAGTTGGAATTGTAACAACTATACGCCCGGCGCATCCACCATTTGTAGCATTTATAACAATTTTACTATTTTAGAATTTTTTAATTCTATTCAATTTTTTATTATTGAATAATTTCCAAGATTTTTGCAGTGTATTTGTGAAAGCATAGCACGTCGATCTTGTGGCGTGTACAGTAATTAAGCATCTCATCCTAATTAAAACTAGAATGGCGTATCTTAATAGCGAGTCGTTGCGGTATCACTTAGAAAACGCTCAGATAACATCGTTTTATAAGTTGATATTTAAACACAGTCCGCATTGAATTCAGAATCAAGAATCAAGACATTTCCAACCTCAAAATTCTAATAATAATAATAATAATAATAATATAAGTACGGTGGAAATTTGTCAAATATTATTAATATTGATTGATTTTGGTTATATACAGTTGGAAATTTGAATAAAAATTTTTGCATATACATCCCGAACACATCGAGATTGCGGCCAATAGAATGTGACTAGTCGGTTGTTGGTATATGTAACTTTATATGGAATCAGTTCCGGAACGGCAATCATCATTGACAGATTTATGAAAATATTTGTTGGAAACGGCAGTTATTTTAAATATTCGGTCGGGATCATTCGATTATGTAGAATAATTTCAACATGAAAAACAAGCATTTTTTTTTCGATGTTGTTGTTGTTGTTGTTGTTTTTCCTAGACAATTTCTTTAATATATAAATTCACACCGAAAATATTTCGATTGTTAATCGATAAAATTGCACGACGACTCGAAACAAAAATTATTATCAATAATAATAATGGTGACAATAATAAGGAATAAGAAAGTGATTCGATTATTATTATTGTTAAGAATTATTGGTATAGTAATCTCATTTTATCACATCTTCCCCCTGTTTTAATTCGTATAAGAAAACTAGAAAACAATTACATTTTATTAGTAAAGTTCAACACAACAATATCCGCCTTGGAATTTTATATACTCGTTCTCGGTATATCGTTTTATGGTTCCCAATTCTCTCTAGAGACCAATCATGTTTAAACTAGACCACTACGCCATATTTGTATCATAAACCAATGACAATTAGCTATAAAACGTTTATTATACTATTATATAGATTTTATACAATTTTGTTGTTGAACATCTTTAGATCGTTAAAATTTGATTTTACAATAATAACGATCTATTCTCGATTTATTCGAATAAATCGCCATTTCGAATTATGTAGAAGGAAAAAATACATCAAGATGCTATGATTATGATCAATTGGGAAAGTTTTATTATTATTATTTTTTTTTATTAAAAATTTTGACGATTATAAAACTCGAAATCCAAATTGTAAAAGTTTATATAGCAGATAATCCTAGAAACAACTAAATCGAAAGTCAACAACGTTTATACAATAAATAAATAAATAAATAGATAATAAGATTTGAGTTGGGAATTATTTTTTGGACCATCGAAATTTCAGCAATTCTCAATTAGTGCGCCATCTTTACTACTGTAACGGAACTATCTAGACCGAAAACACAGTTCACTTCAACACTAGAATTAATTGTTACCAAATATTATAGATAGATGG
>JAZBGX010001191.1:1464-11526 GCA_037414775.1 Zonitis immaculata
CTCTCGTATTTTGCACAAAAATATCATAATTTTCGTACATTTCCATACAAAATGATGTCGGGAAAAAAACCGCATTTTAATTCAAACGACCAAAGTGTACGGACAGTACTTTAATTATTATTAAAAAAAACAAAACAAACAGCAACAAATTATCAACATGGATTAATTAATTAAACATTAAAGTTGACTTGATCCATGCGAGTAAATCTTTTTTTTTCGTTGTTAATCTTCGATTTCACCAAAGTTTCTCTTTAAAATCGAATTTGGATTTGTTCGTGTGGCTCGAGTTAGATTCTAATGTTGCTATCGACGATTATAACAATTTTTTTCTCTCGACTGGGGTAGAATTTCCCCGAAAGAGCAATAAAGACAGGTAAATTATATTATAATTATTATTATTATTATTATTAAATACTGTACATAAATGATAGTTTGAACATATGACATGGCACATAATTTATAAAAATATAATGAGCATTAACATTTCTTTAGTTAGGGGTTGTTTATTTTTTTTCTCCCCTATTTCTTAGCAACAAAATGATGAGTAAACAAACTAAAAGGAAGACATTGAAATTAAATTGAAATTATTTAGGGTCACAATTTACAATTTCCTGATATGTTTACATTTTGTTTTGTTTCTAAATATACATTTTTTTTTTTTGTTATAGATTATAATTTTGCGTTACAAATAAATTATTGATAAGGATACTTGTTCGAGGAAGTTAAATAATTATTCGTATTCTTATTCTAATAATTAGTATTAATTAGTTTAGGAATTAATTAACTATACAAAGTGTGATCCAGTCAGCTATAGCGGAATTTTAGTCTCTTAAATAATTATAATGGTAGGCCATAGATAAGATAAGAATAGGGCGTAGAAATAATTGTGCCGATTTGGGTACTTTCAGTGTTCCAGTATGTTCTCGGAAGCATCCTTGAGCATCTCAATGTCCAAGCATTCATTTCGACAACCGTTGATATCTCTAAGGAGTTTTAGAAGCATTCAATCAATGTTGTCTTCAGATAGTGTTTGACGGCTCATTGAGACTCATCGATTGCCAAAAACGTTAAGCATGCTATTATATGCCAAAAGTTGATGTTACCCTCTCTATAGGCTGCAAAAGTTTCGCTATAACTTCAGTTTCTTCTAAATGTTTTCTCAGTCTTTTGGAAATCTCTTTTAACGACTCTCAGTTTTGCACTGCAAACAATTTCAAGCTTGTTGAGGCTCTAAAATGCAACTTTTATAGTTTGACATCTTCCAGAACTCTATCAGTAATTTTTGATGTATTTTATTCTATTTAGGGCGACTTGTCGACTCCCCGAGAAGCTTTATTATGAGCAACAAGCCTTTTATCAAACGCCTCACCAATTATATGAGAAAAATCTTGCACACATTCCATTTAACAAGTTTTTTTCCTCATAAGCTTCCGGAGAGCTTAATTTTTCTCTATGTGTACAAATAAACTGACAGGATTTTTAATTTCTTTGGAAGCTCTTCTAAAAGCCTTCTACGATAATATTTATAGAGCTTACGGAAGACATTTTTCTTCGATTTCTTCAATTAGGACACTTAGAGCTCTAAAACTTCTCCTCTAACTCCCCGAAGATATTTTGAAGAAGATGATACCACTCCAATTGCTTTTGTTTTCAAAATTTCGTATGAAACTATTTCAAAAATCATTTTGCAGCAATTTTAGAGCATTATATCAACTTTACCAAGACTCTCAGTTTCGCTCATATTTCTAGTAACAATTTTAAGTAAGTTGAGGCTCTAAAAAGCACCTGGAGAACTCTATCAGTAATTTTTTATTCGATTTAGAGCAACTTGTGAAGTTCTCTAGGTTCCACAAATTTTTCTCATACTCCTCACGAATTCTATGTGGAAATTCTGATACACATTTCTTCTAAGGAGCTTTTCTCCCTAATAAGCTCCCGGAGAGCTTGATTTTTCTCTATGTGTACAAATAAACTTACAAGATTTTGAATTTCTTTGGAAGCTCGTCTAAAAGTCTTCTAGGATTGCCGAAGACATTTTTCTTCGATTTCTTCAATTAGGACAGTTTTAGAGCTCTAATGCTTCTCCTCTAACTCCCCAAAGATATTTTAGAGCATTATTTCAACATTGCAAATTTTGAATACTCATAATGGTAGTGTAAGAGAGCCCTCAAAGGAACTTTTGAAAAGTCTAATTTTAGCTATTGACTCGAATAAGATTACTCTCTAAAAATAAACTTATCAAGCTCTTGAGGAGCCTTAAGCTCTGTGAGCACAGTATCGCGGAACGGAAATTTCGGGGAAAAATTAATTAATTTGGTAATGACTGGAAGGAGCAGCGGAGAATCGGAAAAACTCGCTCATCTAACGATCCAAACAATTTTACTCTTGTACGTTCCATGCTTAGCTGTTCCGATTTGCTTTCTATTCCGTAATAGTGTGCTTACAGCCTTATTATCTGCAATTATCGGTTTACAGGTATTTTTTTGTTATTTTTGAGCTTTTGAGGCTCTCAAGCTCTATTCAAAATCTTTAAATCATTTGAGAGATGCTCCTGAAGGATGGTTTCTTGCAAATATCCCTGAGTTTTGTTGGAAATTTCTATCAACAACAAATTTTTCCAAATTTCTCCAATAAAACTGGATCACAACAAAATTCTCACCTAATAAATTTTGAAAAAAAAAAAAAATTTAATTACAGTCAGTTGGAACAATTTTTCTGGACGATTAGACCGTTCTAAATCTATACCTATATATATAATTTGTATATAAATTACATGTAGTTGAGGAAATTAATATCTCGATAATCACATAATTTTCTAAAATTTACAATCGGAAAACACAAAACAAAAGCTCTAACAAATGACTAGAAAACCAAAAAAAAAAAAAAAAAAACAAACGAAGTTATTACAATAAACAAAATTTTAACAAAAATTCAGTCTTTTGAAACAATCGAGACTTGATAAGAGAATTTTGTTAAATACTGATAAGAAAATATTCAACAATTTCTAATATTAACAAACTGCCAAAAATTCAATCTCGATGTTTCTATATATTATATATATATATATATATCTATATACAGGCTGTCCATTTTTCGAGCTTAACCATGGACGATCTCGCTTATTATAAGAGGTACGAGTTCGGTTGATTGGGGGTAGAGTTGCGTTTTTTTACGCTAATCAATAATCTGCAAAAAAATTTCATTTATCATTTCTAGTTTTTCAGTTAAACCGAAAAAACTGAAATTTTGGATTTTTTTTTAGCCAAAAATAATAAAACTACACGTTTTTAATTGAAACATTCCCCAAACACTTTTTTCCAAGGAATCTAAATATGCTATCACATTTTCCATAGCACTCTTCATATGAGAGTCACAACACCGAACTTTGATTTTCCTTATGGGCGCCATATTGGATTTTCACATTTTTGAATAGAGTTTTTTTGTCTGATTCCAACGATATGTCACATGATATAGCCAATGCCTGCGATATGAGCGAAATTGAAAGGAACACATTTCTACAGAGAGTGCTCATGGAACACTTCTTCTAACACAATTTTGATTTGATTAGATTAAGAGATCAAAGGTCGATATTCGACAAAGAACAAATTCTCAAGAGCATATTCATCTAAATTTCTATGCAGGGTTGTAAAATAATTTTTAGGAGGCTGTTCCTGCTCAGGAAACCGTTGCAGGTATGTTTATGATTAGAATATTCTTTTGTTTAAACAAAAGTGTTCCCAGAGCAACAATGCGATATGTTTCTGTTTTACTTAAATCAAATCTATTGCTTTGGTTAAAATTTTGTAGAATATCGAGTTACCCTCTCTAAATAGAATCAAGTCAAAATTATGTTGAAACAAGTGTTTCCAAAGCACGCTCTGTAGAAATGTGTTCCTTTCAATTTCGCTTATATTACAAGTATTGACCATATCATGTGATATATCATTTGAATCAGACAAAAAAACTCTACTCAAAAATGTAAAAATCCAATATGGCGCCCATAAGGACAACCAAAGTTAAGTGTTGTAACTCCCATATCGAGAGTGCTATGGAAAATGTGATAGCATATTTAGATTCCTTGGAGAAAAGTGTGTGAAGAATGTTTCAATTAGAAACGTGTAACTTTATTAGTTTTTAATAAAAAAAAACAAACTAAAATTTCAGTTTTTTCGTCTTAACTGAAAAACTAGGAAAGATAAATGAAATTTTCTTGCAGATTATTGATAAGCGTAAAAAAACGCAACTTTACTCCCAATCAACCGAACTCGTATCTCTTCTAATAAGCGAGATATTCATGGTTAAACTCGAAAAACGGACAGCCTGTATATATATATATATATATATACTTATTATTATTATTTACAACATATTGCCCGGTTCACTTCTAGTCGAAGCATGATACACATGCTTACTATTATGCGGATTAAAACTACTTAATGATGGTACTCCACCACTACCACCACCATTATTATTTCGCCATGATAAAGGTGGGCCAACACGTGCATATACCGGTTGTGTTGGCGATACTAAATCCGGTGGATTTTCATTATTCGACATTAATTTACGATCTTTTTTTATACGTTTCAATGTATGTTGTTGATGATGTTGATGATGATGATGATGATGTATCATCGATGGGAAATATGAATCTGAATAAACTTTACGATTATAATAACCACCATTTGTTGATGGATATGGTGATTCATCATCTGGTGATGTTGTTGTTAATGATGATGATGATGATGGTTGCCATATTATCGAATTATTATTATTATTATTATTATTATTATGGCGATTAGCTAAAATTAATGTTGTTGTAGCGTATGGTGCTGGTGATATGGCACCACCATCATCATTATTATTATTATTATTATTATTATTCGTTTCGACTTCGGCATAATCAGCCAATTGGGTATTTCGATGGTCATTAATTAAATTCGAACTGGCATATTCTTGAATTTGTAAACCACTATAGCGGGTATTATTTATCAACTGATAAGGCTTATCACTATTATAGTTATTCAATGGATTTTGGTGTATATTAATATTTTGTTGTTGTTGTTGTTGTAATAATTTCGAATATTCCGGTAATGTATTGGTATAATCCGGTAAATTGTCTTTATCCATCCATAATGGCGTTTCTTGTTTCGTTGATAAAGGCGTTGTTAGAACACCACCATTCGAACGACTCGGTGTTAACGTTTTCTTCGCTAACAATTGTCTACGTCTAACTAACAACATAGCAACAAATAATAAAACCATAACAGTTACCATACTAATTAATAAAGCCATAAACCATGTTTCTGTTAACAAAAAATCACCATTTCGATAATCGATCGGTCGTTGTTGTTGTTGATTGAAATTATCATTCATTTGTATTGTAGACGATGGATCTAGACGTAGAAAAGCAGCTGGACTGTACGGACCATTGCCAGCTCTTGTTAAAGCACTAACACGTACATAGTACGATATGCCGGCTGTTAAATTACCTAATAATAAAGTCGGTATTGTGCCGACATTGATTTTATCGAAATTATCACTACCATTCATACGGATCTCGATACGGTAACCTTGTAATTCACCATTTAGTGTGTACAGTGATGGCGGTTTCCATTTTAAATAAACAGCAGTTGAATTTAACAATAAAGCTTCCATATTTGTTGGAGCTTCGGTTGGTACTGCAAAAAAAACCAAACTAGCATTGATAGAGAGCACGGTCTTGACGCTAGTAGTAGTGTGAGTGAACTCTAACGTTGTAAGAATTTAGTTACTAAAATTGCCACAAGGAGCGGGAAAGAGACAGTTGGTCTCCTCTACTAAGACGCTCCTTGTGGCAATTTTAGTAACTAAATTCTTACAACGCTAGAGTTTACCTCTACCAATGATAGGAGTGTCAAGACCTGTCTATAAGACCGTGCTTACTATCATTGGTAGAGGTGAACTCTTGCGTTGTAAGAATTTAGTTACTAAAATTGCCACAAGGAGCGTGAAATCTTACGTTGTAAGAATTCAGTTACTAAAATTGCCACAAGGAGCGTCTTAGTAGAGGAGGCCAACTGTGCGAGAAAGAGACAACAGCAACTACTTGTTGTTGTTGTCTCTTTCTCGCACAGTGGCAATTTTAGTAACTGAATTCTTACAACGTAAGAGTTCACCCCACTACTACTAGTGTCAAGATCTGTCTATAAGACCGTGATAGAGAGAAATAAATATGGAACGTTCCACTTACCATCTTCTAGTGTTCGTACAGTCTTCGAATTGGACGGTTGTCCATCGACCGTCTTGTAGAAAGGCACAACGAAGAATTGATAACGCGCCCATTTCTCCAAATTAGCGATAGTGAAACTGGTGGAACCACCTGTTGTATGTAGTACAGTCAACATATTATAATTGTTCGGTAAATCCGGTAAACCATCCAATCTAATATAATAAATATACAATCCTTCCACATATTGTCCATCAATCAAATGCCATAATAATTTGATAGATGTCGATGTAATCGGTATAGCTTCGATTAATGTAATTATATGATTAGTTAATAAATTAGCACGTGCTTCACTCAATATCGTCACTTCAGCATTGCCCCAATTTAGCGTCGTATCCGGTCCGACTATAATACGATCGCTTAATGGCGATGGTGGTCCTAGCCCATGCCCGTTTTCAGCACGTACCAAAAACGTATACGGTATACCGGGTGTTAATAAATTTTGTGTAAAAGTCGGTCGTATTATACGTCGGCCAATTACCGTCCATGTCGGTGTCATATTATTATCGACACGTCCAAACAATTCAATTTGATAGCCCAATAATGACGACGATCCGATTTTATTGTTTTGTCCCCATGTTATTGTTACACTATGATCGGTTTGATTTAGAGCATGCGGTTTACTAGGCGGTCCCGGTAGCATTACCGCTTCGGGTGCTTTAAAGAAATTTATATTCGGATTCTTCGGATTCTCAACCAATAAATAACCACTCCATGTAGCTTTGCCGACACGTGACGAAGCTACACACGTGTACATACCACTATCGTCATTTTCCAAATGTTTTATTTCGATTATATTCGAATTTGTTGTTAGATTGATACGTTCGGTTTGTTTAATCGGCAATTGTTCTTTATACCACGAAATTATTGGTAATGGATCACCGATAGCTTCACATGTTAGATGAGCCATTGAATTGATGGGTAATGTTTGATTCACCGGTCCACGGACTATGACCGGCGGTGGACGGTCCTCTTTCGATATAACAGTTAGACGAGTCCTTGTCGAAACTGAACCGGCTTCATTGATACCGGAACATATTATTACAGTACCGGATTGTTTCAATTCGGCATTTTTTACTAACAACATCGATTTATCTTGATTAATATTATTAACGTCATAATTACCGATTGTTACACCAGGATAAATTAATGAGCGATCATTTTCAAATGACCAGAATATAAATGGTTTGGGATTGCCAATGATTTGACATGTAAATGTGATATTTTGGCCGGTTTCGATAGTTTGTGCTAATGGACGGTTTAGAAATGTCGGCGGTTCATGTACAGTCAATATTGCTGATGCTTGTACAACACCAGCATAATTATCAGCTTCGCATATATAACGGCCTTGATCTGACAATGTGATCCGTTCTAAACGTAATGTACGATTCTCTAAAACACGTACACGATCTAACGGCATACTTGTATCTGTTAGCGTATTACGGCGCCATAAAACGTCCGGTAAAGGATCACCGCCAACTGTACAAGCGAAATCGACGGTTGTACCGACTAGAGCCGTTACATCTTCCGGCGCCTTCACCATAAACGGTTTAACTAAAACAAAAAAAAACAAACAATTATTTTATCGATATTAATCAACAAAAAGTTACCATAGACGGTGAGTATAGCTGGTGTACTCTCTCTTATACCAGCTGTATTTTTGGCGATACATTGATAACGTCCATTGTCCGAAATTTTCGTATCGATTATCGCCAAATTCCAGCCATCGACTAATTTGTATCGACCATCAATTTCTATACGATGTCCATCTTTATGCCATGTAACTTGCGGTTCGGGTGTACCTTTCGGTGGTGAACATTCTAGAACAACATCTCTACCAGCTGCGACACTGGTACTTTGCGGCTCCAAACGGAATTCATCACGCAACACTAGAAATTACAAGACGGACAAATTGAAACTATAATTATTCGAAAGATTGCTAGAAATTGTTCGTAGAGCGCTAGTCCACTTTGAAAACTATTTTTCGCTATTATCAACCGGAAATTGTACGATGTGTCGTCATTTCCTCGTATCAATTGCTTTTAAATTTCCCATTTCACTCTTACAATTCTATAAATGATGACCGTGAATTTTTCCGTCTATTCCTCTATCTATCAACTATGCTTCAAATGCAATCGAACAAGATTTTTAATTTAACTAGAATCGAAAAATAATTGAATTCTCTACCATACATCGTACATTGAAAATTACCAATTTGACTATAGATTTCGATTAAAATTTCCCATATGCGTATCTAAATAGACTCAATTATCGCTGAGACATAATAATAATAATGGATGTGGAGGTTGGATTTGCAACGGCTTGATTTTCCACGAGATTATCGCTAGGAAATGCAATTTTCTACAATAATTATAGCGGAAATTGGGTTTTCCGTTCAAAAATGACTATAATCCAATAATTATTTAATGAAAATCGATAATTTTTGAATAATAAAAAAAATAAACTCACCCGGCGCATCCACCATTTGGCAATGAAGGAAAATATAGTTTCGAGGAATTGTTCGGGAATTTAATGGAACATTTTTATAATGAACAATCGATATATATTTATTTAGGGGATGTCATGGGGGGTTGGAAATGAAGAAATATGGCTTACTACAAAATTTGTTTTGCTTTATTATTATTATTATTATTATTTTTAAGGTGGAGCCACTGTCTGGTAGTGGCGACAAATTTCAAGAGTCTCGTAGTTCAGTGACTGACAATCGTTTCAAATGTAAAAATTGATAATATTCTACATTCATTATATTCGGCGAAAGATATTCACCCGGCGCATCCACCATCTATACACAACGAAAAAATCTTGGATTGGTTTTGGAAATGTTGTGTAAAAGTGGTGGATGCACCTAGTGAGTTTCTTCGTTTGCCAAAATTAAAAATTCGTTTATAGCGTACTCGGTTATTATTAATTTATAATTGGTTATTACGTACAATAATTTCGGAAATTTGGTTATATAGCGATTACGCTATAACCGGAGTTTGTCTGTAGGCGTAACTATAGAATTTACATCGGTAGAGTCCGGAGGGTAGAAAAATGAACAAACTAGTTTTTTCCCCACAAATTTGAGATAAGACTTATTACCGGATTTGGTAGATAAATATAGGAGGAGGATCCTAATTAAATCGTTAATTGAGTAGAATTAAGAGCTAATTTTTATCTCGCCTCTCTATCAGTCATTTTGATAATTTCTCAATTATAATTGATGACAAGAAGTAATTATTATACAAAAAAAAATATATATATATAGAGTAATTAACCAAAAAATATTGTTTCAATGTTGCAATGATCTTAAATTATTAGTATAAAGTTAGTACTGGTTTGATTAACTTGTGTAATTATGGATTGGTTGTTGTCCACGACCAAGTTACTATTTGTTTTTCTATTATCATCATTGATAATAATTTATTACCAATATCGGCGTGGTTATCGATATTGGCAACAGATGGGTGTTGAACAATTACAACCAACATTTCCATTTGGCGATCTATCAACTGCGGTATTAGGTACAAGAAGTCTACATTTAAGAATACAAGATCTTTATACGGAATTTAAACGGCGCAAAGTCCGATTTGGTGGTATTTATTTTTTCAATGGACCAGTTTTCTTTCCAATATCGGTCGATTTAATTAAACGTATATTGGTGACAGATTTCGATTATTTTATCAGTCGTGGATTGTATTTCGATGAAGAAAATGCCCCAATCACCGTTCATATATTCTCAACAAAAGGTGAACAATGGCGTAATATACGGAAGAAGCTATCGCCAGCTTTCACTT
>JAZBGX010001192.1:7201-20369 GCA_037414775.1 Zonitis immaculata
TTTGATAACAACAATAACAGCTTTGAATATATTTTGTCCAATTGAAAATGATAAATATCCGAACTTATGCAACTGGATATCACGTTTCAATGAATTATCAATTTATGCCAATATTAATAATTTTGGTTTAGATGAATTGAAACGTACTATAGAAATGTGTTTGAAATAAATTCGATTTCTTATTTTTCTTACTAAAGTTACTATTGTATTTTGTTGGTTTAATAAAAACGTCATACATGAATCCCATGAATTTACTGGTACCGAACCGGTTCGTAACTAGTTCTAAAGATCCGCGAACAAAGAACTAGACACATAAAATTATAAAGTTCTGAACTAATTTTATCTTACTGTACGCCTGTAGGAGTTGATCCACGAAAATAGCTATTATATGAAATAAGTTGTGAATAAATTCAAAATTTCCTACACTTTGTTGGACGATCCGATAGACGCACGACACTCTAAGGTACGCCTATATCTACCGATTCAAAGCGAAAAATATGCAAAAAAAAAAACACAAACGAAATCATTGATCTCATCGAAAGAATTCTCTAATGCTAATGCTTTGGGTGTTCTGACCCAACATGGTACACCCATAGTGAGAAGGTCAATATGAGCTAAATTCGATCACTGAAATATTGGCTGTAACATTGCGAGGTTGAGTCAACTAAATACCACCAACTATTTCCACTGATTGTGAAATGAAATATGTGCCGCTCGCTTATTGTTTGATAGTACGACGTCATAACGTACGAACTTCCTGTAAGAAACCGATTTATTTATCAAGATAATTAATTTTAAAATCGACTTGGAGCTGGTGCTGATTATTGTGCAGTGGCCTCAAAATTCCATCAGCATGCAAATTAATTTATAACATCAAATTAGCGACCGTTAAAGAAAAGTGTCGCTATAGAAAATCATATGTCAATTATATAATTTCTAAACAACAATCATAATTTATTTCCATCGTTTATTATAAATTTGATTATAAGTATATAAATAATGTTATCAATGAATGCTATCATTAATTCGCTTAATGCCCGACCTTATTATAATGACTATAGAAATGTTTTATATACATACTATATACGCTTTTTAATTGATAATAATAAATTCCCCATCTATATTATATATTTGTATATTTATTAAGTTTTTTCGATGATAACACAGTCATTTGTTGATGAAAATGCGGCCAAAATTGTATATGTGCGAATTGTGTCCATCATCTCGTTCTATTTTATTAATTGCCAATTATTTACAAGTTACATTAGAAATACAAATTGTTGATGAACATAATCAAAGGAAATACGAACATTACAAGGTATAGTGTATGGAAACAATTTGTTTATATGTCATATATAAATGTATTATTTATATACGAATTATTAACGTTTATAATTTATTTATAAATTTTAAATAAATTCGTAAAATCTAAAATTATTATGTCCGACGACCGACGACAACTGTTACTTATTTATCAACGAAATCAAATAATAATAATAATAATTTACACAAGTATTTTTGATGGCAAATGGCCAAAATTAACGTATAGAGAACCGGGTGTCGTTCATCTACACATGATATTGAATGGATATGTGTATATATATATAATATATCTTATTAATTTTGTTATTTTTGGCTTGTATCTACAGGTGACAAATCAACAACAACAACAACAACATCTAGTTGTACCAATATTAGAAGATAATGGTTATATAATATGGGACAGTCATCGTATTATCGCTTATTTAGTTGGTAAATATGGTAAAGACGATTCATTATATCCTAATGATATCGAGAAACGGGCAATAATCGATGAACGACTTTGTTTTGATTCGAATGTTGTTGCATTCTTTACAAAATTCGTATTAGTAAGTTATAATTTAAAAAACAAAAAACTTATCAAATGCTCATAATTGACCTTTTCGATAATATTATAGCATCCATCTTTATATAAATAATGAACCATCAGATGTATGTATTCCCGTTTTCTTCGTTATATTTCGAAATAATCAAACCCAACAAAAAAAATGATTCAAACACAAGTCATTGGCCTGGTTAGTTTGATTAAATAATAAAATACGAAAGTTAATCTGTTACCAACTTGACAATTATTAATCAATTATTTATTTATTGTGGGACTTTAGATTCTAATTCATTTCTGGAAAAAATTTCCACATCTTATCGATATAATGCTCGAAACTCGACGATGCAACTCCAACTAGTTGAAGCGAACCAGAGATATAAACGATTCACATTTGAGAGAGCATCGGCGGAGCTAAATCTTAGAGCTTAGAGCCCTCCGCACACCGCACCTCATCACGGTAAGGTGCGGTATGTGGAGGGCTCTAAGACTCAGTTCAATTTTTTAAAAATTATTACTTAAGAGCGGATATTGACTTCCTACAAGGAGTGCCAACGTCATGTCCACTATGTATGTACCATATCGGGTCAGACTATCCATTGTCGAGACACACTGTATAGTGAATAAACGATTTCATTTTCAACTTTATTTAATAAAATTCCCATTTTCAAATTTTCTAAAGTTACATAAAATTACATTTCCAGCTTGGAAAATTTCAATTTCAATTTGGAAAAATTTCCATAATTATCATAAAAATGATTAATTAAAAGTTTACTTAATGAGTACTCATAATTGATCGTAGATAAGGTTTATGATAAATTTTTCTTTGTTTTTCAGAGTCCGTTGGGTTCGTGCAAACCGGCAATTTCAATTCACGATCAAATCGATTGTTTATATCGAACTTATGGAATTATGGAGAATTTCTTCAATACCAATAATAATCATTATAATCAATGGATAGCTGGTGATAATCTGACTATAGCTGATTTTAGTTTGATACCATCAATTACATATTTAAATGAATTTGTACCAATCGATGGTATACAATTTCCGAAATTAATCAAATGGATACATACCGTTGAATCGATGTCATTTTATGAAATCAATCGTTCCGGATTGGAACAATTAAAAACAATTTTTTTGAAATTCAAATAAATATAATATACAGGGGCGGATTTGTAATATTCCAAACAGATTTTAGGTGTTTTTTTATATGATATGTATTTTTATAATTGTGATATTTATAGATTTTTAGAATTTCTGTTGTTCAATTTAAATTTAATATAAAAATCCACAGCAGTATTATGTTTGTTTTTCTTTTTGTAAATATTGCAAGTGGCGTTATATGAAGCCTAAATAAATGGTGCCAAGCGAGTTAAAATTAAATAAAATCCTCCAAATGAAAAACAGGAGATATTTGGTAGGCCTCCTCCCCATCCATGCTCTATCTGGAATCTAAAACTTCTGTTAGTCACAATTTTTCCATCGTTTAAGATTGGTGTGTGTGTGTGTTGTTAGATTATTGTTGTTTCTGTTGTTTGTTGTTTTTTTTTTCAATTAAATATAATAATGGCACCGAAATTGTATGTAGCAATGTCAAGTCCATCAGTAAGGGCTGTTTTATTAACATCAAAAGCTATTGGAATCAATTTGGAAATTATTGAAGTCGATTTGGCGAATAAAGACCATTTGAAGCCCAATTTCTTGAAGGTATATTCAATTTTTTTTTTTTTTGTACTCTAAGAAACAAATATTAATGAATATGCGATGCTATATGTCAATCAATAGCTAAAAATACAACTGATAATAAATGGAGCTTATGAAATTTTTAAAAATGTCACTCACTATCATCATCAGCATCATCAATATTGGATGATTGATTTCAGTAGATGCGAACTGAAATTATAGATAATTAGGTTTTGACGGATTCTTTTTGAAAATCAACATTTTTGTCATATTAAAATAAATAAACAAAGTGGTTACATTTTATTTAGAAAATTAAAAACAACATTTGTTCAAATGATCAAAACAATAATCGCTCAATTTGTGAACAACTCCTAATTATTTTTGACAGATTATGCTTTAAATCAACATTGCTATAAGTTTGTCGTTTTATTTATCTTTTGTTGTATTTTGGTCCATAGTCGGAATCGGATTCTTGGGGAAATAGGCGAAATTATGATGAATGGATGGAGACCAGACCGTTTCCGTTAAGCTCAAATTCACAAGAGTGCCCTTATACTCTCTTCCAAGCCATAAAGTTCCTCCTCGATTCAAACTTTCTAGAACTCCCACTATTCGATTTCCAAACTTTCCTCAATTTTCTTCACCCAAATACTGAAAAGCTTGTTTCACTTATTGAAGACAATAATTTCCATTAGGAATTTTCCAGCTTTTATTTCGAAAACTTTCAGTGCTGCGCATCCTCAATTTCTTTCAAAAATACCCGAAAAAGAGTTCTCAAGAGCTTTTGCCTTATTTTGCTCTAACTTATTCAATTTTGGTTTCTCTGTAAATATTTTCAAAAGTCCAATTGTTATTTTTTCAAATTATCAAAAAAAAAATGTTCACTCTCTCAGTTTCAGTGACTCTTGAAGCGAAACTCTCAATAGTCACATTTTTTCCTTTGATACTATCGAAGCTTACAAGAGTCTTACTTAATTAATTTCACCTGAAAGCTTTCGTGCAAAAATTTAACTTTCAACTTGTCAATTTTTGCATGCTCAATTTTTTATTTTGTTTTAAAGCTGCTATATTACTCAGTTTCAGTGACTCATGAATATTTCAATCAAGATTCTGAATAGTCAATTTTTAACTAGAAAACTCGCAGAACCTGTTGCGGAATTAATTTTCCTGGAAAGCTTTTGTCTGAGACATTCTGGCAAAATATTCCATTCTCCGATTTGTCACCTTTAAGCAATTTTCATATAATAACACGCAGATTTATGCATTTTTCTTTGAACTGCTAATATTTTTTTTACAGTTTCAGTGACTCTTGACCATTTGCATCGAGATTCTCAATTACCCATTTGTTTAACTCTGATTCTCTCAGACCCTTAGATACTCTTACGTAATTATTTGCATTTGGAAGCTATCGTCCGAGAATTCTCAGATTTTCCACTTTCAATCTTATCAATCAAAAGTCTCAAATAAAAATACTAAGAAGTGATAATATTTTTGTTGAAATATTCACTTTCACTGCAAACATTCCGATAAACATGTTTACAAAAAAATAAATTTCAAAACATCAAAATCCTGTTAATGCTCCTACGATATTTATATCTATAATAAAAATAAATAGAGCTTTCATTGACAAATTTATACATATATTTTTGAAGCTTCATTTCAAGAATTTCCTATAAATATATGTTATGTTGTTTTTTTCCTCTTATTCGTGTTGTTGTTGTTGTAGCATTTTTAATCTCGTCAGTCGTAAAATATGAATGCCAAAAAAAAAATAATAATAATGTTGTTTATAATTCATTTTATACATATATATTTTTTTTAATTTGGGATGAATAATCTGGAAAGCATCCTGAAAACCCTTTTTAACGATGCGATAGAAGAAAATTGACGTCAATCTCTGTGCCCAATTTAAAAAGATTTATAAATATTATTTAGTTGGCAAGTCGTTCCATTACTAGAAATATAAATCATACATTCACTTAATTAATTATTTACAAAAATAATTATAATTATAGTTGAATCCTCAACATACAGTTCCAACTTTACAAGATGACGATGAAGATTTCGTTATATGGGATAGTCACGTTATTAGTGGTTATTTAGTTGATAAATATGGTGGTATCGATGATTCTTTATATCCAACCGATTTACAAGAACGTTGTAAAGTTAACCAAAAATTATTCTTCGATACAGAACTAGGACTATTGGGTAGTCGAATAATTGTAAGTATTATTTTATTATATGTATTCATTATTTATTTGGTGTGTATATATATAGCGTGGTATTCTATTTGATGGTAAAAAAGCTGTACCCCAAGAACAAGTCGACGAAATTTTACAACGTATCGAAATACTCGAAAAATTCTTAACCATAAAACCTTATGTTGCATTAGATCATATAACAATTGCCGATTTATCAATATTAACAACAATAACATCAATTAATATTTTAGTACCGATTGATGCTAAGAAATTTCCGAAAATTACAGCATGGCTAAAGAAATTACAAGCATTACCATATTATTTCGTTAATAAGTCCGGTTTGGATAAATTACAAAATACAATAGCTGCAGCTTTAGAAGGCTGAAAAAACAACAACATTTTATTATTATCCGTATTATTAGTATTTAGATTTAAGGAATATCAATTATTGTGGCTTTACTTAAGTTGTTGGATAATAGTAATCAAAAAAAATTATTATTAAAGAAAGAACGTGCATTGTGACGCATTTGAGTTCGTTAAAATTTCAAATTAATTCAACACCAAATTGTATCCTGATTGAGGATCCATTTTGTATCTTCTAAAAAGACAATTGAAAGTAAATAATCATTAAACCAGTGAACTGGGACAATACTGGTATTGTTTTATAAAAGAAATTGTTCATAAATTTAATAAATATATTATTCAACGTTGTATAATTTTTTTGTTTTTATTTTTATTTTCACCTTAATAAATATTCAAGCTCGATCATTATTTTTAATTGTCAAGAGCTGTTAAAGCTGGGCTTTTACTCCCCTAAGCAACTAGGATCAGGATCAGTGGAGGATTGAGCAGGTCTTTAGAAATATCTTCCATGAAGCAACTCGGTTGTTGGTAAAATCGAAATTACGTTTTAGAATGAATCTTGAACCACGTAGTCTGTTCTTGATTTTCGGAAATTCGAGGAAATCGTTTGGACTTAAGTCGGGACTGTACGGAGGATGGTTCAATAATTTGGTGTATCTGTTCTTGGATCGTCGCTAAAACTAATTTGTCCACGTTTGAATTCTTCATACCAATTAGAAATTATTGGCACATACTCAATTATCAATTTCTGGATATTAATTTACTGCGTTAATTGTGGACAAATTTTCAACCACATTTTTTTTAGAGTCGTGTCTCAGATAAATAAGAGATTTTAGTTACTTACCTGATAAACCAGATTACCAAAATAACGATGCCAACAACAAAAACAAAAAAAAAGCTTACCAAATCAGTCTATGTCCTCTCAATTCCGAATGACCGATAGTTTTAATTATTACTAAATATAAACTCAACATAAAAAATAGCTTCATCTCCTGAAGTTTGACAATAATTGGGATGAATCACGATCGAGATAGAGGATATTTATCAATAATTATTTTTATGCTGGTAACATTGATAGAGGGAGAATTAATAATTATGGAATAATAATCGTTGGCTTGTTTATTTCCGTGATTATTTATATTTTTCAGCGACTTATCGAGTGTTTAAAGTAAATACATTTTTGAACCTCGATCAATTCAGGATTGTAATCATAATTATTGGATTTATGAGTAATTTTTTTGGTTTTCAACAAAAATATACCAATTAATTATTAATTAATATAGAATTGATAAAATTTAATCAAATCATGGCCTTAGTTATCAATAGGTAGCTATATAAAGTGCAATCCAAAGATTGGATTTATATAGTTGAATTCGTATTTATTACAAAATGACACCGAAATTATATATGCTACCACCTAGCCCTCCAGTTAGGGCTGTTTTAATGGTAGCCAACGTGATTGGGATAAAATTCGATTTAATCGAAGTGAATACCTTAACAGGAGAGAATAGAAAACCCGAATATTTAAAAGTAAGTTTCGCTATCTCTTATTATTAACAATCATTTCCAATTTTATTTCTAAATAGATAAATCCACAACGTACAATACCAACTTTAGTTGAAGATGATGGCTTTACAATTTGGGATTCACACGCTATTATGGCATATTTAGTCTCGAAATATGGCAAAGACGATTCTTTATATCCGAAAGATTTGAAGAAACGTGCATTAATCGACCAACGATTACATTTTGAATGTGGTATATTTTTTGCTAAAGTTATACAAATGTTGGTAAATAATAAATTTGTAAAATTATTCTCAATGATACGAATTTAATTCGTTTTTTTTTTATTTGTTCATCTGAAGAAACCGGTAGCTTATCATGGTAAAACTTTAGATCGGGCTATAATTGACGATTTTATTGAAGCTTATGGTTTTTTGGAAGCTTTCCTTAATGATAAACAATGGATGGCTGGTGATACAATAACAATAGCTGATTATAGTTTAATATCATCAATTGCTGCAATTAATATTTTAATACCGATTAATAAACAAAATTTCCCACGTTTATATGATTGGATGAAGAGAATGGAGAAATTACCAGCTTATGAAGCAACAAAATCGGGTCTTGAAGCGTTTGTAACATTAATGAAATCATTACTTGGTAAAGTACCGTTGATTTGAAATATTTATTGAATAGTAAATAAAATGATTTAACCTATTTTTACATTTCTTCTTCTTCTTCTTCTTCATGTCGCGTGTTGCCTTATCCGTCCCCGACATCGACTATCATCATGGCTAAATGTACTTTGCTTGTTGCACTCTCTTAACAATTGCAGAAATGTACACACCATGACTCACAACTCGCCCTGTATACGAATTAAATAGACCCCCCTGGTATAAAATTCTAATATGTGATATAAAAAGATCCTCTCCTTGAAATCAGCCTTGAGATCATAAATTGATGAGTAAATGCCATAAAACATGACATAACAAAAAAAATATTCTATTATATAATAACTAATAACAGTAATAACAATTATACAGCACAATTTAACTGTAGTTGCGTCATTTTGTAGAGGGATAAAATGCAATCAAATAAACACAAGGTAGTGAGTGAGTGAGTGAGTGAGTGAGTGAGTGAATTTGTTACGTAGCACTTAGCGTATAGATTACCACAAATCGGCAGCACCTACGTTCCTAATTAGACGTTGTAAACAACCTTTACCACAGCGACAACGACATGAAATTCGACAGTCTTGGATATGTTCATAAATAGATGACGCACTACCAAACATTCATCGTTTCGAGTTTCGTTTTGTTTTTGTTTTTATTTCCAAACACATTCACTCTGTTGTATTACAAGAGTGAAGTTGTTTTTATTTGTAATATTTTGATAACAAAATAGAAATGACACCCAAATTGTATTATATTCCATTTAGCCCGCCAGTTAGGGCTTGTCTTATGGTAGCTAAAGCTTTAGATTTGAAGCTCGATTTACATAAAATGGAATTATTGAAGGGTGAACAATTCACACCGGAATATCTAAAAGTAATTATTTTAAAAAACGAAACTACTAGATTATGATGTTATCATTATTTGGTTTTGTTAGATTAATCCACAACATACAGTTCCAACATTGGTCGATGATGATGGATTCGCCATTTGGGATTCCCATGCTATAACAACATATTTAGTCTCGAAATACGGTAAAGATGACTCTTTATATCCGAAAGATTTGAAGAAACGAGCAATAATCGACCAACGTTTACATTTTAATTCAAGTATTATATTTCCTAGAGTTGCAGCGGCTGGAGTATTAATTTTAACGAAAAATAATTAATTTAGAACAAAAAATATATTTGGTTTTTTTTCTAGAGACCAATTTTTTTGGCTGGTAAAAAAACTATCGACCAATCTGATAAAGATAGTGTAATTGAAGCTTATGCATTTTTGGAAGCTTTCCTTAATGGTAGAAAATGGTTGGCTGGTGATACAATAACATTGGCTGATTATTTGTTGTTTGCGACAGTTTCATCATCGAATATCTTAATACCCGTTGAAAAAGAGAAATTTCCACAATTATTCGATTGGTTGAAGAAATGTGAACATTTACCAGGTAGTGAAGCTAATAGAGAAGGACTTGCAGCTCTGGAACAAATGGTCAAACCTGCACTTGGCTAATTATTTCTAAAAAAAAAGTATTTCTATATAATTATTGGATCGATAGAATAAATTACTAGCATGCAATAATAATAATGTTTGGAAAAAGTAATTGAATCATAAATAATAACATTATTGCTATTAATTTGTGTTGTAATAAACTAATTATTTTCACACTTGCACATAACTAGCTGTAATATTCGGGGTTGCTCGGGTCAATACATGGGGCTGTAGGGGTTAGTATAACCTCCCGAACATAAAAACCATGACTTACGTGTGTATTTTAATGTTTGTTTGTATGAATAGAAATTATAAATAGAATCCAGTATTATTATCAAGTTTCCCTATCTATATAGTTTATATGCTTATCAATAAAATAGAATAAATAAGTAAAATTTTTGAGGATATAATCAACAAAGTACCATTGAATTGATTTGATTGGATAATAAATAAAATGATTTCGACTATTTTGGCATTTCTTCTTGTTAATCTTCTACATGTTGTATGTTACCTTATCCGTTCCGAACGTCGACTATCATCATGGCTACATGTACTATACAGGAAGTACTATCGTACCATAAGTGGGTCAGGTGTAGAAACGTTTAAAGACTTTCCGTTTCAAAATTTCTGCCCCTACTCACCCTCTAATTTAACACCATTACTTACAACTCTTCCTGTATATGGATTGAATGGACCTCCTAGTAGAAAATTCTAAT
Source organism: Zonitis immaculata (assembly GCA_037414775.1). Taxonomy (NCBI): domain Eukaryota; kingdom Metazoa; phylum Arthropoda; class Insecta; order Coleoptera; family Meloidae; genus Zonitis; species Zonitis immaculata. The sequence goes on from JAZBGX010001192.1 coordinate 17,691, forward strand.
AATATAAAAAAATCCTCTCCTTGAAATTAGCCTTGAGATCATAAATTGATTAGTGAATAATACCATAAAACATGATATAATAATAAAAATATTTTATTATATAATAAAATAATAACAGTTATGCAGCACAATTTAACTTTAGCTGTGTCATTTTTGGGGGGGAAATAAAATTTAAATTATAAATTATAAATTATATAAATAGAATTATACTCGAATCGATGATGGATGTTTGAAATTACGTCCTAATTTTCATGGTTCGAATCAATTTAATTTTTCTAGTCAGTAACATCTAAACGTTTTCTTAGTTTGATCCAAAAATTTCATCGTTCATCAATGACAACATAGTGCACTGCTTATCCCACTCGGATTGTTACTATTCTTTTCTAACAACAATACAAAGCACAAAGTAGAGAGTGAGTGCAGCACCTACGTTGTCTATGACCTACGTTCTTAGCCGCTGTAATAAACAACATTGATTACGGCGACAACGACATGAAAATTCAACTGTCTTTGATATGTTCATATATCGATGACGTACTACCCAACACGCATCGTTCTGAGTTTCATTTTGTTTTTATTTTGTTTCTAACACAGTCACTCTGTTGTATTTCATGAATGAAGTTGTTTTTATTTGTAATATTTCAATAATAAAATACAAATGACACCCAAATTGTATTATATGCCATTTAGCCCGCCAGTTAGGGCTTGTCTTATGGTAGCTAAAGCTTTAGATTTAAAGCTCGATTTACATAAAATGGAATTATTGAAAGGTGAACAATTCACACCGGAATATCTAAAAGTAGTTATTCAAAAAAAAAAAAAAACTATTCGATTATAATGTTATTATTATTTGCTTTTAGATTAATCCACAACATACAATTCCAACATTGGTTGATGATGATGGATTCGCCATTTGGGATTCCCATGCTATAACAACATATTTAGTCTCGAAATACGGTAAAGATGACTCTTTATATCCGAAAGATTTAAAGAAACGAGCAATAATCGACCAACGTTTACATTTCGATTCAAGTATTATATTTCCTAGACTTGCAGCGACTGCGGTATTTATTTCATCGAAAATAATTAATTTAGAACAAAAAAATATTCTTTTTGTTTTTTAGAGACCAATTTTTTTGGCTGGTAAAAAAACTATCGACCAATCTGATAAAGATAGTATAATTGAAGCTTATGCATTTTTGGAAGCTTTCCTTAATGGTAGAAAATGGTTGGCTGGTGATACAATAACATTGGCTGATTATTCATTATTTGCATCGATTTCATCATCGAATATCTTAATACCGGTTGAAAAAGAGAAATTTCCACAATTATTCGATTGGTTGAAGAAATGTGAACATTTACCAGGTAGTGAAGCTAATAAAGAAGGGCTTGCAGCACTGGAACAAATGGTCAAACCTGCACTAGGTTAATTATTTCCAAAAACAATAAAACTTTTCTACCTCTAATGATAACATTATTGCTATTCATTTTTGTTGTAATAAATTAATTACATTTACACATAACTAGCTGTAATAAAACGGGGTTGCTTGGGTGAACACATAGGGCTGTACGGGTTAATTATGGAGTTATATCCTACCTAACATGAAAACCACAATAACTTTTATATGTATTTTATTGATTTTCCATGTTTGTTTGTATGAATAAAAATTATAAATAGAATCCAGTATTATTATCAATTTTTCCTAATCTATAGTTTATTTGCTTATCAATAAAATAGAATGAATAAGTAAAATTTTTGAGGATTAAATCAACAAAAATCAAATCACAAATTTCAAACGAATAAATTTTTGCAATTCATATTCTTTTTACGTAATTTTTTTTTAATTAATAATTTGAAAATGGAAGCATCCATATAATTATTATTAATAAAAATAATTATCACCTTGAAAATTACATAGTTATAGATACAGGATGTCCCAGAGGTACGAGGAGCCTCCATAACTCTCTTGGTATTTGGATTATCTCTACAGGGTGGGGCACCAATTTGTATAAATTATAGTATCATCAGAAAACCATTTTTAGTTTGATTAAAGTATGTTTCAGTTTATCAGGCAGATTTTGTGGTAAAAAAAAACAGTGAAAAGGGTGCCTTACTCAATAATTGATAATTTTAAACAAAATGTACCCAAACGGAAAATCGTGAATAGTGCCCTTATTTCGAATAAAACGGCCTGTATATTTTCATGCCATTACATAGCATTTTCATCGTACCAGATTGTGTCACAAGTGTTGGTTACATCCAAGACGACTATAACTTTTTTGGTTTTGTCAAGTTAAATAAACCACCCGGTATAAAAATCTACTGATTTGAAAAAATTCTCTCCTTGAAATTATAATACTGTGATAAATAAATACTTGAAAACAAAATAATATTGTATAAGTATACACAGATCTATCTACATGAAAATTATACAGCACGATTTCACTTTATTCATGTCATTGTGGAGGGAGTTAATTTTGTAATTAGATAAAATTCTATAATAGTCGTATCGTTTTTATTCCCAAGCCAGTCACTCTGTTGCATTTCATAAGTGTATTTGATAAACTGTTTTTGATTACACAATGGCACCGAAATTATATTACATTCCAGCTAGCCCACCAGTTAGGGCTTGTCTTATGGTAGCTAAAGCTTTAAATCTAAAGCTCGATCTACATGAA
>JAZBGX010001193.1:0-18365 GCA_037414775.1 Zonitis immaculata
GAAAATTCCTTGTTTTTATTTTGGATCTTGATGAGAAATTGCCGGATTATCGATTATTATTATTATTATCATTGTCATTTGGGAAATCTATTTTTATTTTATTGAACAAAAAAAAAATAAGGAATTTCTAAAATTACCATCCGGAAATCTTTGTTTGTTTTTGTTAGGTTTTTCCAAAATTATTTCAATTTTTCAATAATTTATGTTGCACTTTTGATTATAAATTATTATTTGAGTTAATTATTTGAAAAAAAAAAAAAATTATATTTACATGTCCCACTTTATATTTGCTTTTCCAACACTGTACAACAATTCGCTTAATATACTGCTGATTAATCCACCACACACTGATTTTATATTAATATTATTATTATTATCAGCATCACCATTCTATTTCCAATTGTACAGTGAGTCTCACAATGAAATGATATCTCGACAGTTATCGTTACGTCGACAATATTCTGGAAAGAGAGTAAACTACGACACCCTATACATAGTGTACATATCAGTTATTAGGTTATATCCAAGCGCTTTGGACCAATATTGGTATGCCGAAGTTCAGTTTCCCAGTACTGGTCCATATATGTATTAATTCGTGAAGAAAAAATATGGAGTAGGTCTTTACTTGTATGTACAGTATGCAGAAAAATTGGCCCGAAACGTTCTAAGTCTGTATTTCGTGTCAATTGTATTTGTGTCATTGTCGTACCAAATATCACTCCAATAACGCTCTATACTAATAGGACCAACAGTATAGAAGTTGTAATTTGAGAGGGCATGGGCGGAGCTAAGTCTTGGAACCGTCCTCACTCGGCACCTCAACATGGTAGCCTCTTAAATAGGGTTCTGCGGTGGGCGCAGAGCTCTAAGACTTAGCTCCGCCCATGCTCTCTCAAATGTGAAACTTCTATAGTTTGTTTATTTTTCTGGAGGATTTCCCTGATTTTAAAAAACAAAAAAGGACAAACAACCTCACGTAATCTATCTGACAATAAGAGGTTTATTATTGACTTTTTTTTAATTTATTTATTTAATTAATAATAATTGATAATGATTGTTGATAAATTTAGAAATAAATAACGAATAATATATATAGACCGCTTGGCTTTCGATTAAATAATCTAAAAAAAAAATATATATATATATAGTGGAAAATTTCTATATTTATTATTTAACTCGAGAAATTGACAAAGGTCAATAATATTGATTTGATTTAATCAATTTCATCAATTTTAGAAATAATGAGAGTGATTGTGGAATGATTTTATTTGTTATTTTTCTTATTAATTAATTGACGAATATCTATTCAGATCATTGCCATACATAGTATTGTATTCAACAGTGCCGTTCGTAACGAGGGTGTGGTACAAGAAGCGCCCGTCACGGACACAACTGCTTTTGTGTGGCGTAACAAAACAAACGATACTCATCGTTCCAGTTGCAAGTTGCGTTCTTGTTTTTTATTCCACCCAACTATTCTACTCTATATATATATATATATATATATATAAAGGATCATTACTAGTATACGGCAAGCGAGCGGCACATTTGATTTCAGTGTAAATAGTTCACTTTGGCAATGCATAAGGTTGAACGTGTTTTTTTTTTAAGATAGCGGTGATTTTTCTATTATGGCTTTTTTGTGTTGTAAGCGCAACGTGGACCATCTACCGTGAAACGAACTATATCTGAATGTTTGTCCTTCTCTTATTTAACTTATAAATTTTTCTACATAGACATCCACTTATCTCTTATTTATTAACAATTAATATCATTTAAATCATTTAAATAAATAAACGGTATCTCAATGATTTAATTTTTTGTTTTTAACAAAAACGATTTAATTAAAATTAACGATACTAAATAGATAATTAGTTGAGAAAGATAGTGAACATGACGTGAATAAATAAGGGGAAATTTGCAATTTTTTTATTTGTTTTTTTTTTTTTTAAATTTCCAATTCAATCTTATTTCCTGTTTTTGCAAAATTTGTCATACACTGATCTGATAAAATACATACACAATTTGAAAATATAAAACATTTCCACCGGAAAATTACAATTAATTAAGATAATAGATGGAAATTGATCATTTTTAATTGAGTGATAATTAATAACAAAAAAAAAAAAAGAAGGAAATTCAATAATAGTTATTCATGATATATAAGTTTGAGAAGTGACAATATATGGTATGGTTTGTTAGTTCCAGAATAAGCCGCTAGAGGCTATGTATACGAGTACATAGAGGAATTCTCAAACGCTCTCAAACAACCTTGATGGAATACAGAAGCGGTACTGATTAAAAATAAAGAAAAAATTTGTTGTGAAAAAAAATTAGAATAATAGTGACCTATGTATAACGATGTTATAATGGTTTTCATTATGATGCAGTGTGCTATAATGGATTTCATTTCGATGAAATGTCATTTTTTAATCGCATAAAAATTCTATACAATATGGTACTTTGCAATGGGACATCTTGTATAATTTTATTTTATTATTACTATTATTATTATTAACAAAAGAAACATATGTTATATTATATGGGAAACACGTGTTGTCTATGTGACTTTGTTTCTAGATTATTATCGTAATAATTAAAATAATAATAATAATAATTATTATTATAGTAAAATAACAATAAATTGCAATTATATTGTTATTAATAATTTAAATATATTATACTATAATTTTTCTATCTAGTAAACAAATTCATAAATTTAGTTGATTTATTCGTTGATGATTATTAGAAAAAAAATATAAACTAATTTCGATCTTTTTTTTCTATTTATTTATTATTATTAAATAATTGCAAAAATTGCGGTCAATATTGAAAAAAATAAAAAATAATAATAATTTTGCATTACTAATATAAATGTCAAGGTGTTACACTTTTTCTTTTATAAAATCATGATAAAATAACAATCGAATTTATTATTTATAAATTATTAATAATAATTTATATATGAAATTGACTTGCCTTTTGTTTCTGTTGTTGTTGTTGTTGTTGTTGTTATTATTATTGTTATTGAATGTCTGTTGATAACGTTTTGTTGATTATGATTATATGATTACTGAACTAAAAATTTGTGCGTCTCTTTCGATAGTTTTTGTTAATCTGTTTGTTAATATTATTCTCTATACTGGAACGTGTATTTAGTTTAGATTATCGATGCCATACGCATATTGTCCACGTGTAACCTTGGTATTATCACAATTCTACCTTGTTTTATTATTATTTTATCTATAAACTTTTAATTTATAAATATTAATGATACAACTCGTATAAGTGGCATGAACGTTGTCCGATACAATAAATTTGTAGACTGAAAGGCGACAATTTTGAATATACCATTTATATATGTATATAACATATGTACGTTCCAAGATCAAAGTTCAGATTTTTTTTAAATATTATTATTATTATTATTATTATTGGAATTTGATTCGACGTAGTATTTACCCGAAATGTAGCATTTTTTCTAATATTTTATTTCGGTTTTTGTTTGTCAAGAATGGATTAGGAAACAATTTTTTCACGCTATTTTTATTAATAAATCATTAACAACGAAATGGAAAATTTTGCATATCATTAAAGATTTTATTTATTCTCGATTTCACTCGATTTGCATGAAATTTCCTTTCTTTTTTTGCGCATATTTCTAGTATTTTGTTAAAAAAAAAAATAAAAAAATAATCAGGTGAAATTTCTAAATGCTCATTTTTTTACATATTTAAACAATTGAGACCATCCGCAATTGGAACGTTTACATTAATTCTTGAGCTTGATTTGTTTTAAATGAGGTGAAATTTCTGAATGTCATATTTCAAATAATTGGGACCATCCGCAGTTGGGGCGCTAACGTTAATTTTAGAAATGATTTGCATACAATTTCCACTTTTTGCGTATTTTTATTATTTTAGAATGATAATAGTAATAATGAAGTTAAAAAAATAATTCAGATAATCCGCAGTTGAGACGTTGACGTTAATTTTAAAATTCAACATTCTATAATTGTTCTTCAACACACCGTATAGAGTATATACATTTATTTGCTTGTACTAGGTAAATATAGGGTGCAGCACGGCGATAGTTCAAATTTATACCGCCTTGAGGATCATGTGATGTGAATATGGTACCGTAGACAACACGTTATACACATACGTATTGCAAATATCGAAGTACTGTGTCAATAAGTCGCCATGACAGTACTATCGCTATGCTGCCCTCTATATAGTATTTTACTGCGATATATGCTCATTGTTGAGACTGACATGAGTTTCCTCGACATTTTCAATGCTCAATTATTCTTCATATATTACAGTTTCGAATCTATGAACGATTTTCTTATTTTCTCTAATAGAACACCTGAACAACAAAAAAAAAAAAGTGAATATTGTCGTTTAGAATATACAAAATTTATTATATTTCTAGAATAATAACAATTTCCTATGAATAGTGATTTATATTGTAAATGGAACGCCTGTCAATTCGTGACACATCAAACTCATATGCATAACACGCTGCATAATGAATAAATATAGGTATTGAATATTTAAAGAAATAATATTATCATAATTTTCCAGAAAAATCTCATCTACCATAAATTTTCAATGATTTTTCTTTCCAAAAATATATCTCCTATCGGAATCAATTCGATCTTCTATCATATCGATCATATTACTTACCCTTAAGTATAGTTTAGCAATATATATATTTTTTATATATATATAGAACTTGACATTAACGAGACTAACTGACTTATTTATAGAGTTTGTAATTATATTTAGTAATATCGAATTTCGTCCACATAAAATACCTCCTGTTATATAAATGCAACTATCTAATAATTGAATAATTATAATTGAATATTGCCCGGCGCATCCACCAATTTCAAATGTATATATCTATTATCGATTTTGCTATTTGTTTCAATTTTGTTTTATTATAATTTTAATGGTATTCGATAAGCCATAATTTATAGTATGATCGTAGGCAGTTTGACAATAAAACAGGGTGAGATTCTTGTTATTTCTCCAATTTTCGATATAGAGATAAAATATGTGTATGTGTCGTTTTTTTTGTGTGATCCTGCGCTGTATCCGCCACCACATCTATTCTAACGAAAATAGAGGAAATCAAACCGCCCCCGCTATTTTCCCTTATACTCGTATATAAAATAGACGTCGGGCATCCCGACGTCTTACAACAAACTATACATTGCTAAATAGAACATAATTAAAATATATAATTATATAAAAACGTCCATAATCGACGTTTTTTTGTTGATTTACTTTTTGCTTTAACAAATTTTATTGACGCCAACAACAATACGACGAGATCTATATAGTTAGTTTTTTTTTTTCGATTTGATACGAGCTACCAGTTGCTGGAAGAAGCAACAGTGTGTCAATTGTTTTTTTAATTTTGTTCGTTGTATTATAATATTCGAATTTAGACAACTCAAATAATGGGTAATTTATTATTATTTATTGGATTTTCGATGGTAACTCTAATTTTAACGGTAAGTTAAATTATAATAAAATAAAAACAAACAAAAAAAAAATTGATTACATTCGTCGATCAATTTATAAGATAAATCGCCTATTCGTCCAATAATTCAATCGAAAATTCATTTTCTTTTATCGCTATATTTTCAATTACTACCAGAATTAAAGCGGTGGAAAAAACGATCAAATAAATACCATACTTTACCATCAATCATAAATTTTTTTCTCTGTCTACAGATAGAAAATTGAGAAAATCGTATGTATACAGGATGGTCTACCAGAGACTTTCCTCGTCTTGTAAGAACTCTGGTTCTAGTGAGTGCAAAAAAAAAACGGACTCGATGATCTAAAGTGTGATATTTAGAGAATATTTTAACGTTTAAACGATTTCCCAAACTTTAGATCTTCGAGTGCATTTTTTTCCCTTCGCTAGAACCAGAGTTCCTACAAGACCAGGAAGCCTCTGGCGGACCACTCTGTATATAGGAAAAAAAAAGAAAACTGATAAAAAGAAAATGATTTGATATAAAAATTGAATTCTATAATTAAATTATAATAAACGATACAGGCTGTCCCAACGGCAAGGGAACTTTCTCTGTATAGAAGGCTCATATTTTTTCAATTTTATGAAAAAAAAAATTTTTCTTATCCTGAATTTGCATGCAAGTTATAGTTTCTTGTTAAATCTTTTGACATATCGTATACAGTATGTGATCAAACGCAAGATGATACTGTTATATTGAACGCACCACCACTCTGTATCATTTTATGCCGCTAAATACTATTTTGATTAGTTTTTCGACGATATACGGTTTCTGTCGTCCATTTTGAAATTTTTTCAATTAAATAAAGACAATATTGTTATAGATGATTCATATTTGAGAGAGCATGGGTGGCGCCAAGTGTATGAACCGTTTTACGGTAGTTAACTTGAAAAGCTACCGTGATAGAGTGCGGCGTATGGAGGGTTTAAATCGTTAGCCCCGCCCACGCTCTTCCAAATATGAATCTTGTACAATTTATTGAATAATTTTTTTCCAACAACTATATCGGAATTACCAAAAAAAATTACAAAATTTGTTCGGTTAACACAAATATTGATTATATGGAGTTAATTGAATTTAACTCGAGTTTTAATTATTTTTTTGGTTTGAAATTGTCGTTGAGTGGACAGTTTGTATTTTTTTTTAATAGTTGTTGAAAATTGAGCGGACGTACTGTAATTATTTTGTTTCTAGGTAAAATCGGATGATTTCGATTTGAATGTTGAGAATACATTAAGGAAATTATTAGCACCCGATGATAATCCATCGATTCAATTGCAAGCATTACGTCGTAATATGTGGCAACGTTTCCAACAAGCATTATTAAATGATAATTATAATGATGATGGTATTGATAATAATAATGATAATAATAAGCAAAATTATGATATAAATAAACGTAATTTGGAAGCTTTAGCACGTGCCGGTTTAGTACGTACAATACCATTGTCATTAGATAAAAATGATCATGACACTAATGATAATCGTCATTATAATGATAATAATGATAATCACAATAATGCTAATATAAAACGTAGTCTAGCGAATTTGATGAAAAACGGCCAATTGCCGATAATCTATCACAATAATAATAAACGTGGTATCCAATCATTAGCTAGAAATGGTGATTTACAACAACATCATACTCATTTCAATGATAATATTAATGATGGATTAGATAATCAATTCAATGATAAACGTTATATTGATGATTTTAATTATGGTAAACGTAATATTGCATCATTAGCACGTGATGGTTTAAAATTGAATGGTCGATCATTTATTGATAATGATTTGGATGATAAACGAAATTTGGGATCAATTAAAGCACAATGTTTCAATTGTAATAAGAAATTTAAACGTGATTTACGTATAAAACGACAAATCGATTATGATAATTTAGAATTACCAATTCCAGTATATCAACATCAAAATAATATCGATGATTATGATGAATTAATGAAAGTTTTATTTAATGGATTGTATCAAGATACAGATAAACGTTTCTTAGGTGAGTTTTTATTTTTTATTATAGAAAGTTCACATTTGAGAGGGCATAGGTGGAGCTATAATGGTGCGAGAGTTCCATCAGTTATAGCTTCGCCCATACTCTCTCAAATTTCCATTTTGGTTAACTTCGTGTACAAAAAAAAAAAAATGAAATATTTGAGGCTCTTTGGCAAAATCTGGTTGGTTTCGATCACCATCCAAATCGTCACGTTTCTATCAAACAAATCTACTAGAAAAACGACATATTGGCGCTTTAGCTCGTCTAGGTTGGTTACCATCATTTCGTAATATACGCCGTTATAATCGATCCGGACGTACCAATGACATCAATGATGATGATGATGATGATTGTTGCAGGTTTGACTACAAAACAATCGATGTGATGTCGTTGTAGATTGATTGGTTATAGATTTATTAGTTGGCCGTTTCATACAGAATGTCCCCCAAATAAGTAGATTTGTATCCTGGCTCAAATTTGAACCAGGAGCTCTCAATCTTCCGGTCTAAAGCGTGTCTAGACATTAATCACTCAAAACTCTTTTTTTATCTAGAAATAAGCTAGAATAACCGTATTGAGGACATTCTGTATATAGTCTGATGCATGAATTTCCATTAGAGGATATCCATCTTAAAACATATTCGAACAATTAGAGGATTTGTCACTAATTGAGTTATCTCTGTCCTATTTAATTTATGCTTAGTTATACAAGGTGGATCAGTATTCGGTTTCCTGGTCTGTAAGTCACTTTAGTTGAGGGAATAAAACATGTATTTGACGATTTTTTTTTTGCTGACCAGTTAATGGAATGAAAATTTGGAAAGTCTTTGAATAAAACCATTACTCTTACAACATGCATCAGCTCTACGAGATATATGAACACCTAGGAAGACAGTTTCAACGCCAAACTGTTCTCTAGATATAACACTTTAAATCATCGACTGTTTGTGTTTTATTTTCTTCACTAGAGCAAGAGTTATAGATTGAGGAAGCGAGTACTGGTCCACTCTGTATATACTGTAGTTAGAATGAACTATCAACTTTAATTATTTGTTTCTTGGTGATAATTCTTGGAATTTTCTTGTCATTTATTTAGGACATTGTTGTTAATTGTTTTTTCTTGTTTGTTTCTGAACATTAATTTTCCAGGACGCCTTCCACAAATGGGCAAACCGAAAACAACACCATCACCAAAAATACGTTTCCACTAGATAATCAACATTATTTATTATTACAACAACAACAACAACAACCAGCTATTGATGATGTTTCATTGAAAAAAGTATTTATGCACCGTAATCCAAGAACACATGCTTCCATTTCCGGTTATTATTATTATTATTAAAAATAATTAAAACAAACTTCCGGTTTTTCTTGATTGCTTGATTCTAACAGAACATATCTTAATGTAACAAAAGAAAAAAAAATACAGCATATCTGGACAATATTTATTTGAGAGCCTCTGAAACAATCAAGAATATCATCTCGAACATATATCATTAGAAAATTAGTATTTTAGACTATTAAGGCCAAGGATAAATTTAGTAAAAATGTCGTCGTTTAATTTTAATTTTTAAAAAAAAAAAAATATATATATATATGGATTGATCAAGGCTGGAATCATTTTGGATATAATTTCGAAAAATTAACAATGCAACTAATCGTATAACAATAATTAGGTTAGTTGCGTTGCGACTATATGGGACGTCCATGCGTATTTACAGTGTGAACGTCTCCTAACGTAAATAACGATGACAATAATATATTTTGCTGTGTCAGACAATATAGATATATATATATGAGATTTGATGACAATAATTATATTTCTAGACAATAATTAATTAAATTTAAAATAAATACATGTTTTAAATTATTTAAATCTATATATGTATTAAAATTTAATGGAAAAATAAATCTTATTGACAATATTGCAATTTGTCTTTGTGTGTGCGTGTGTGTGTGTGTGTTAAAATTCAAGTCCAATAATGTTTAACTTGAGTCGAAGGATATTGTCCGAATATTTCTTGATTATTCGAACTGGTAGCAGCGGCAGTAGCGGCCGCAACAGCAGCTGCTTGTATATTATCCTGGAAGGACACCATCCAATCGGGATTTTTCGTTGAATTCGATATATCTCGATGACTATCATTATTTCGATGATTATGATGATTAGTTGTGCTATTATTTAAATGATAATTCGCATCAAATATTGTTGAATATTCACGATGATTATTAGGATTATCAATATTCGAATTATATGATGTAGATTGAAATGAATGATGATGATAATTGGGAAATGGTGGATGATTACGCCAATCTTGTTGATTATTGTCCTGATATTGATATTGTAGATTTGGTAATGGTAATGATGTAAAACTGATTGAAGGATTAGTTGTTGTTGTTGTTGTTGTTGAATATTTACGTAAACGAGCACGTCGATTCGAAAACCATACCTTTATACAAATAAAAATAAATCACAAACAAATTATCAACCAGAAAATGTACATGTTTGCTTGTAAATAATCAATAAGACCGCTCACAAAATATAGTAACTCCAGTAGTGAGTCACACTGTATACAAAATCAATAATATCGAATGACCGTATTAAGGGAATTAATTAACCTCTGAATGGAACAAACTATAATATACACTGTATATTGTATATACAGGATGAACTGTAAGTTATGGACTGAAATTAATAGGTGAGCGATGCGAGCACTCTCCACCACTAAAGAACGCATCAATCTGCCAAGTGTTGAATCAGTTAAGAGTTTTCCTGTCTCCGCGCTTAACTCATTACGACCGATTCTTATTCTGCCTCCGCAATTCAATTTATAACTAACGAACGATAGAGGTCAGGTGCAATCATGTTTCAGGACTTTTCGTCTCTGAATTGTATCCCCTATCCATCCTTCAATTCAAGTACATGTCTTACAACTCACCCTGTATTTAGCAAATAGCAAGCGATAGATAATATATGGAAGTAGTTGAATTAGGGTAAAATATCAAGCAATTGCGAATACCTTTGAGAAATCAAAACGGATTTGATTGATTTTCAAGTAATTTTTTATAAGACGTTTCAGTTTTCATGGGAATTTAATACTTTTGTAAAAATTACAAGATGTTCTAGGGGTGCGAGAAACTTCCATGCATTCCTAATAATGCTAAAATATACGGATCAGATTGGGGGTGCCATTCTGTGTAGAATATCTTCAACTACTGAATTATGGAGGTGACTTGCAACTCTAAGAAAACCCTGCACTTAAAGGGCTGGACATACACAACGTACTTTTACGCACGTTAAAGTACGCTGTGTGTGTCCTGTGCCTTAACAAGCTTTCATCCAATTTTAATTCTTGAAAACTGTAAAATATAGGCTGTAACGCGAATTCCAAAAAAAAATTCTAGTGATCATTATTTTGGAAAAATCTTAACGGGGACATTCAGCTCCAGTCATAATTTGGCAATAATAGTTGAATATATTGGAAATTGAGAATTGTACGACGTTATTTCCCTTACCATTTCCTAAAACCTCCTAGGGTTTGATTATAAATTATTTTTTAGATACCTAAAATAAAATTGGAAGGAAAAAAACAATGATTTACTTGAATCCGAGCTTCTGTAAGGCCGGTATGTTGTGCCAATTCTTCACGTGTATAAACATCTGGATATTGGGTACGTGCAAAAGCTCGTTCTAAAGCTTCCAATTGTTCACCAGAAAATGTTGTCCGTGAACGGCGTTGTTTACGTTTCAATGCAATACCAGGTTCAGATTCTGTATCGCTATCCTCTTCACGACCTATATTTTTCGCATATATATATACGTACATATAGTCGGATCAATTAATCTTTGCACATACGTTATCTTCAATTGCACTAAGTTATACCCTTCAATAAATTGAAGTAGCAAGATCATAGTAGTATCTACACTACTTGAACTTATTGTCAATCTTTTGTAATAACTAAGGACAACTGAAGATGATGCAAATGCAAATATTTGTTGGTCCGAGTATACATATTTTTTATTATTTTTTTTTCAAAATTAAACATAACAGTTTGGGTATTTCCCGACCAAATTTACATAATAATCTCTATATATATATAACTAAACTGGTGTACGTGTTTAGAATTTATTTCATATAAATAGGAATAATTGATATTAAACTACTACGATGTAAATATAAATAAACGAATTTATGGAAAATTTTTGATAATCAATTAATTTACATTTTCAATCCTATATTTGATAGAAATCTTTGAATATATGTTCATTCCAATATTGAATGATTCAATTCTTGATTGACTACCGGAATTGATTGAATCTATTCAAATTTAAACTGATTTTTTACAATTATTCTGAAAAAAAAAAAACAAACGACGAACTCAATCCCTGTATACGCTTATTTAAGGGCTGAAACAGAAAATAAGTTGATGTTCCTCGAACGTTTAGAATTTTGAAGATCAAGATCAAGATTCTAATTGAATTAAAAAAATATATATATTTAGAATTAAACGCATATCGATTTTATAATGTTATAGTGTGAACGTTACTTTAATTTAACTTGAAAATAGATCCTATGTACATATATTAAAAATGACACCATGATGTGAATCACCCCCATTCGTTTTTTTTTCCCTCTCTTCTCAACCCCCACAACTATGGAGAGATCCATATTTTATTTGAGATTAGTATTTTTTTTTAATCGCAATTCTCGATGCTCGTTATAATATGTAAAATTTATTATCTAATCTAGTGATTCTCAATTTTTTTTTCATTTTTTCGTACCGCAATACAGTGGTTGAGACTGTTGAGAGTCACTGTATATTTTTTTATTAAGCTATTAAGAATAATTATACGGACTTTATTGACAATTTACAATCCAATTTCTGTATATATTCAAATTTTACAATTATAAATTGATAATAATTATGTACAGGCACACACTAGTTAGACAAACTGTATACTAAAAATTTTACATTTATACAGTACGTTCAAGATAATCGGTAATCGTAAAAGTTGCGAACTATTTTCGTACTAGATTCTCTCTCTCTCTCTCTCTTTTGTAGCCCGATTACTATTAAATATATAGACTTAGCTTAATTAAAATCTATCAACAATTCTACTATTAACGATCAGTTATATTAATTAAGGGCTGAATTTAATTAACATTATAAAGAGAAAATTTGTGGTTTATTTCCGGTTATTGTCATGATAATTTGCCAAAGATGGGCCTTTTTGACTCTTTCTTGACCATAAAAATGGAATAATCTATAAATTACTTAATATATTTGAAAATTAACGGGGATGTGGTGCACCACCCTGTACAGATACTGGAAATAATAAAAACAACAATTGAAGGAAAACTAATAAAGCCCGATTTATACAATTCATATTATCGTTCCACGTTTTTTTTTTTTTTAATGCAATTTATTGAGACCTTCACAATCAGATCAATTCTATATTGTATACCTGACAGTTGTTAACAAATAATAGATTTCTAGGTTAATTTATATGATTTTCCAAACAATAGTTTGATTATAATGAACTTATAATGAAAAGGAAATAGAATTTATCATTATTATTATTATTATTGTTCTTGGTTATATACTGATGGCAGTTTACTTCCTGGAAAACATTCATATATTCGCTGCTTATATTCTGGGTGTGCATTTTAATAATATACCTACTAAAGATACATTTAAAGAGAAAGATATACGATACAGACTATATTGTTTCTTATGACATGTATATGACACGATTTTGAAACACATATGTTGTTATTTTAACGCAAATTGTTTATGAATTTTCAGAAATTTCACTTAAAATTAAACGAAAAAAAAAATATATATAGAAAATCGCTTTATTTATTACAATTCGAAACTAACACGTTGCTTAATCACCCAAAAATTTCGAAAAGCTACCTATATTAGAGAAGTTGCCTCAAAAAAAAATTAATAACTGTAAAACGGATGCAATTCTGATATGAAAATTAATTCAAGGGGTCGATATACAGTTTCTTTATCGATACACGCAACCCTAACAAAAACTGTAATACTGTAAAATTTCCATTGATTTAGCAACGTGATCCTTTCGTATAAAAACTATGTAATAATGAAATTGGTCTATTTGTGACTGTTGTGTATCATGGATTGTGTCTATTCATCAACATGATACCTTTGAGTTGGAATGAACTATAAATTAGTAACAAAATATTATTAGCTGTAGCTAATTCCTTTTTCCTGTCAGATTTTTAATTGAGAAACTTTATAGAACAATCCAATTCGAAAACTGCGATTGTCATAAAAGAGAAGCAAACGAAGAAGAAGAACGGTATTATAGAGATTTCAAAAATAATCCCCATGTTATTTTAAGGATAGACATTAATATTAAAAAATTAGATTAAGAACATTGTAAAACTAACCATAATTTAAGTTGAAAATTTAATTTTCTGGATTAAAAAAAAAAAAAACAACAGAAAAACAACTGAAATTCTCTCATCTACCTATATTTGTATAATTAAATTAGATATAAATTATTTAGATTAGGGTGGTTTTACACGATTTCTTCCAATGCTGTTGTTGTTATTTTATTGAATAAAATTTCGTGTATCGCATTTGCACTTATTCAACTAACATATATTCTATCTTTGTCTGATATTAGTATATTAATCACGATATATTCAAGTCAAGAGACCGCCTGCTGGTCAATTAGACAGGTATTCTGAGCCCACACAAGTCGCCATTGTCACTTATTCTATCATAATAATAATAATAATAATAATATAAGAAGTTATGTATGTAAGTTTGGTGTATCTATTCGTATGAAAGATAAACTTGTGCCATTATTCCATAAGAGTAAAATATTATACGACCAAGAAAAAAAACATGTTTAGAGTCACTGGCTTGAAGTTTGAAAATCTAATAAAAATTTGAAGTGTACATTTAAAATTAAACGCAATTGAGTCTGCAATAAAATAATTTATTTCATTATATTTGAGAATATACTTCGAATGTGCTCGAACGAATTTAGATTCGGTTCGTTGACACAACTCGTTAAATCTCCAGCAATCGGCGATTGTTCCTAATAAAACATTATAGAACAATTATTTATTTGATTCGATTGCTCAGTTGTTCGATGTATATTCGAGGCCGAACGAACTATCATTTGTTCAATGTATTGTTTCTTTTATAGAATGCTCGAATGCTGCAATTACTCACTATTCATGTTCTAATTCTCCAATTTTAATCAAAAATTTCTGTAAGATTGAAGAAGTTCGCGAGCGTTTGGATTGCTTCTATTTGTATTCGCTTTAGTGAAAAGGAGAAAATGTGAACGCGAACGAGCTATTCGTTAACCGTCTACTTACTTAATGTATTGCTCCAAATAAAAAGCTTAACTTCTACAAAATCCACTATTTTTGTTTCAATTATTCAATTTTAATTACAAGAACAAAACGAACAACGAACATTTGTTCGAAATATTCTCTTGACACTCGTTCGATTCGAACTAAATTAGGAGAATTACTAATTATTTTCTCAATTGAGAGGACAAAATAATTTAAAATGAAAGTCGAGGAGAGAATCGAGCGTTCGGTTCGTTTTTATTTCTGTTTGTCGCTAAATTGAAACGGTGAATTAGAAATCTACTCATAACGAAAGTGTTTGTTTGTTGTAGAGAACGAACAATTCGGTGTTCGCGCGATAAATTCATTGTTTTTAATTAGAAGAACAAAACGAACAATAAATATTCGTTCGAAATACTAACTTGATACATTCATACGTGTTCTATTCGTTCGATTTTTATCGATAAAACATGTTTTTTTGCTCGACTGAAAAAGACGAATCTGCAATTGATCGAAGAGAATCGATCATTCGCGGTTCGGTTTTGTTGAAATAAAAAATGATAGAGCAACAATCGGTAATCGTTCGTTTAATGTAGACACACCTTTATAGATAAAGCTGAAAATTCACGAAATTAGAACACAAATTATAGAAAAGATATATTTGATTCGAATAATATAATAAATCGAAATTTAATCCGTCAACTTGACGAATAAACCCAGAAAAACTATATGATAATATAAATTTATCTATTTATAAATATAGTAAGAGAGTAAAAGTTCTAGAAAGAGACAGGTAGTGTAAAATCAATTGAAACGGTTATAATATGGTTGCTATAATTAGTAATGGTATGCGGCGATTAAGTGGGTGCCTACCTTAATTATTATACAACCAAATGTTAACAGGCCCTTAATTAGATTATAAATAAGAACTAGAATTTGGATTACCTAAATAAATAAATAAATAAATAAATGGAAAATATACTGAATCATCTTCTTATTATTGAAAGTGAACTTTTCCGATTCATTGTAAGTGAAAGGTGACTTGCTTATTATTAAATATTCTCAATAATAATAATAATAATTATTGTAATTATTGAAAATTGCGGTATATAATTATTATTTATATTATTTTAATTGTTGTTGTCGTTGTGTTGGTGGAGCGCGCAGCAAAAACATTAAGTTTGATATATCGAACCAGTGTTGGACTGAATATAATTTATCGGGCAAAAAGCCGGAATGCGACAGTTGAAATATTTATATGTATATAGTGCATCAAGCTTTATATAAGAGATGCGAGTGTTAAATGATGAATGCTTACTTTATAAAAGTTGGAAAAAAGAAAACACCTTAGGGGGCATAACTCTTTACTTATATACCTACTAGCAGGCCCCCCTTGGACATGAAACGAATAATTTGAATATTCACTAAACAATAATTTCAATAATTAATTTCAACATTTATCTATCTAGTCCACCTGCTTATTTATTTATTCAATTTTTTTTTTTTTGTACAAAAAATTGTATGAAGATGAATTATCCGGAAATTGCTGATTCCTAAATAGAATAAAAGTCGAAAAAAGTACAAAATAGAAATCGGATTATAGATAGCCGACGACTATATGCGAAAGCCGGAAGGAGCAAAACATCATTCACACACTTATTTCAAATATATAGGAGGGTTTGAAAAACCATAGGGCTGCTTGTTGTAGGTGTGTGGTGTTGTATTATATATATATATATATATTTTTTTTATTTGGTCTTTTTCTTTGATACATTAATAGTGTGGTTTTACAGATCGGGCCCTTTTGCATTTGCCGATGGACAATGGTCCTTATTGTGGCGGTTATGCTTTGGCGGCGGCACTTTAACCATATAGATATATGTATAGGCCCACCCTTGGTGTTTAAAAGATTTATGATATGTTCGCACTATTCTATATCTTGTCCTAATACTTATTGCAGTTGACAACTTTTGGCCTTGCGTAATTTTTCATAAAATCGACAACAATAATCACACAGATTAGAAATTTTAAAAAAAAAAACAAAAAACAAAAAAAAAATGGCAACAACTCGCTAAAATAATATAACCTCATAATTAAGAATAATAATAATATCGTAACTTTAGACACATTCAATCAATCAATTTCTAAATATTAGCTTGTCGATAAAGACCTGACGTATTTTTGTGTAATTTACAAGACGCATTCGATAATTCAATCAATAATGTATTGGCCTTTTGGCATCTTTCTGGAAGTCTCATGATTCCTCTCTATGCACGAGTGAGGAATCATGATTTTATTCTTTTCCTAGCGACGAAATTTAATGGCCTTATCTGAATAACGAGTCCTATCATTCAAGTTATTTTGTATAGAGAACGAATCAAATAGTAATCTGATGGGGCGAGGTCTGGTGAGTAAGAAGGATGGGCGAAAAGTTTGAATGTTGTTTGGGCTTGCTTTTTTCCTCTGCACCACACCACGATCGTTTACGTTGCATTTTGTAGTAAACAATCCATTATTCATTGACATTGCGATTGAGATGAGTGCTGACAATACAGATTTGGTTGGTTAAGATAAACTTCTTTCAGTTCATGCGGGACCCATTTATCGAGCTTGATGATGAATTACAGCTTTTTGAAATGGTCGTAAAAAGTCAACTGAAGAAGAGCAAGTATCTCTACGATGACACCAGTGGTGGGTTTGCTTCAATTTATTTTACCCTAATCAACTCTAATACGAGGAGTTTTATTCAAAGGAAATTAAGAGAGCTTGTAGAGGTCTGAATAACTTCTCACAAGCCCGTCATGCAAAATATGCCAAAAACACACACACGAAGCTCAAATAAATTCCACCAAAATATACAACACTTATTTGCCGACTGCGACGCCATTTCTAACCTAAAATACGTGCAGCGCCATCTGTTGTAAAACTATGTCACGACTCTCCCGACAAACTATATATGTATTATATTCTTAGAAAAGCTGTTAAAATATTATATCACTTCATATATTTATATTCCAAAAAAAAAATTAAATAAATCATTTAGAAAACTCCCCAATTTTAATGTTGTTTATAGAAGAGGGTGTTATTGAATTTTGTAAAAACCAACCCTCCACTTCTGCGCTCTATTATTATTATTATTATTATTATTATTATGAGAAAAAGGGGGTCGTTATTAATTCACCCCTCAAAATTCTAAGTGAATGAATGAATGAATCTTTCAAGGGGAAATAATAATCGAGGGCATTGGGTGGCCCAAATTCGTCGCTGCCGCCGCCTATTGGTCTACCGCATTCTAGCTTTATAACCCAAAAACACATTTCTAAAAATTTTATAGGGCGTTTTTCGGCTGTCAACTAGTTCCCTTTGATCGCATACCACAATAATAATGACACAAATTTATTTAAAAATTTGGAAGACAAAAAAAAAACAACTTTATAATGGGGAAAGGTTATAAAATTTT
>JAZBGX010001194.1:0-13140 GCA_037414775.1 Zonitis immaculata
GAATATATGGAAAGTTTTCAGTTTTGTAAAGATCTATTATACCAATGATTGTTGTTCGATCAAAATTCTTGTGTCTACCCTTGATCCTATCGTGGATCTGTTATTTGAAATTTTCGAAAACAACTAAAATAAAATAAGATATAGGAGATATTAAAAAAAAAACACGAAAATTCTCTATTACTAATAGAGCTTTGAGTTCTTGAACAGTTCAACGTGGTACAACTCTGATGATGAACTTTCATATTTAAAATTTCACCAATCAGAAGTAAAAAAATCAAAACTTCCAAATCATATAAGTTTATGTCTGTGTATACAGCCTGATTCACAAATGGCTGTCCTGGGTCTATAACTTTGATTCCAGTGTAGCAAATGAAAAATGCACTTGGCAATTCAAAGTGTGACATCTAGACAACATTTTGGCGTTGCAACGGTTTCTCGAGCTTTTCGGGAAATGTCGAAAATTGATATTTAATTTTTCATAATTATATATTCCATATTCTATAGAATTTTCCGCATTTTCCGAAAAGTTAGAGAAATCTTTTCAACGAGAAAAATGTTCTCTCTATATATAATATATCATACTTTGAATCGTCAAGTGCGTTTTTCATTTATACCACTATAGTGCCAAAGTTATAGTCAAGGAGAGTCATTTGTGAATCACACTGTATAGTAGATAGTAAAGCATTAATATTGTGTTAATTTCATTAATAACATTATTTTCAATAATGAAATTCGATTGTTTCTTGGAAGTTTTTAAAATACGATTTTTATACTTTTTAATTGATATTTTATCATTTAATTCCAACATTAACTAAATTAGTTTCAATAATAATAATAATAACTATCATTATAACAACCAGTACATTGTCTTTATTTCTAATGCACAGATTTTTTAAATTACTTGTAGTATATGTTGTAGTTATATGGGTATATTAAGTTTTGAAACCAGCAGATTATGATTCGTTTTATGATTAGAAAGAGAATTATCTACAGGAATACTAATTGCATTAAAATCCGCTTGGCTTATGCCAGTGCACCTATATAATACATATGTAGATTGTACAATATAGTTTAAATTGTTGGCTATAGTTTTAGGAAAGACACTTTTGCATAATTTTGAAGTACAATATAACAGAATATTGCATAATAATATTAATAAGTTTGCAATTGCATTTTGTGATTTTAACAATAAGCTGCTATAGCTAAAACAACGATTCATTATTTGGTTTGATAATAAAATTAAAGAGAAAAAAAAAGTGATGATGATCGATTCACTTCAAACGAACATAAATTGATATTTGGAGAGATATTTCGAAATATAATCCACTATTATTAACATTGGTTCTTGATCTCCAACCATTCAATTGAACATAACATCCAATCTTATTGCACTACTATGATACAATCACGATGGATTTGTATGTTTTTGTATTTCCTCCTGTACACTTGTTACATACTTATTACGTCTTTGTGCAAGTCTCTAAATGATGTAATTGCTCGAATGTCCACTATATAGATAAATATATTTCAGTACGATTTCTACTTTTCTTCCTTATTTCTGATAAAAAAAAATTCGACATTTTCTTTCTCGTAGTTGCACAAGAAAAAACTGTATCATTAACAATAAGTTCAATTTAACAACTGTCGATGGTCATCCACTCTTTCAAACAATCATTCTTTTCGCAAATTTCCATCAATTTCTTTTATTTTTAATTTTCGTCCAGTAAAATTGTTCTCGCAAATTGTTCCATCTCTGAGTTCTATTTCCGCATTTTTTGATTTTAATTTATCTAAGATTGCGAATAAATTTTTATATTTTCTAGATAGTACCAAATATTGCTAGATTCCTTTCTGTCATTTCTAAACATTACTGAGTCTTGTTGAATAAATTGCTCAAATTTTCCAGACTATATACCGAATATTGCTGGCATCGCTGTGGATTTGTAGATCTATTTCCAATAGTGGAATGTCCCTTGAGAATTTTCTGCTAAAGCTCGGAAATATCCTAATAATTTGAAAAATCTATTGAGGAAAATTTGTTTAAAAAAAAAAATCTGGAAAATTTTCATACTCTCTAATAATTTCCACATTTAGTATTATTTATAATTTTTAAAAAATAAATTAACTTGTAAATTCGCTTTAGGACGATGTATAATTTATTCAGAAACGAAAGAAAAAAAACCAAATTAAAAAATAACGAATTTCGTGTTTTCGAAATTATTAAAATCTACATGATTATGGTATTTAGTTATTTAACATCGCTCCATATGGTAATTTGTTAAGACTTAAGGCCATTCCAAAATAAAAAATAAAATAAATAAATAATAAAAAAAAAACAAAACGGTTTTTTCCTTAATGTTAATTACACAAATTATTT
Organism: Zonitis immaculata; assembly: GCA_037414775.1. Lineage (NCBI taxonomy): Eukaryota > Metazoa > Arthropoda > Insecta > Coleoptera > Meloidae > Zonitis > Zonitis immaculata. Next base: position 2,378 of record JAZBGX010001194.1, read on the forward strand.
GATTGTTAACAATTCCATAAATAGTTGTTAACATTGTTGTTTTCAAAAAATAATAATTGGTTTCTATAATTTTGATAGATTTAGAATATTGTCGCCTTGAGGTTATAAATCGTTATCGATCGAAATTTTGATAAGAATCAACATTTAGGAACATTTCCCAACGTTCACTTTTATTATAAAAACAAGGCTGTTATAAATAATTAGTTACGGGTAAAAAATCGTGATCACATATTTCTGCCTGGAAAAAAGTCTACGCCGATTCTATGCATTCCCCTTCAGATTCTACAGTTGTAAGCTAGTGCTTTATAAAAAAAGATCTAGCTTTAGCTGAATATCAGACTTTTAGCTAAGGTCACTATACGCTTACCGAATAAAAAGTATAGCAAACTGTTAGCCCCGGACTGCTGATTCAATAAGATATCACATTTCCCTTATAAAGTCCTTCGAGAAGCGGATTCCGAATGACTTTCTACGGCTTAAGGTGCAGCTCAGTGACTGGAAATTCGAAGGTAGTATAGCGAGGTGATGGCTGCTATAAAAAAGCATTTTGGGAGAGTTTCAAGAGGAATTCGTGCTTTAGAGAAGAGATTTGTTCGGAGAAAAATAAATTATAATTCATCTAATTATCGTTACTTTTAGATCACCCCTCGTAATTGATTGTCATATAATTTTCATAAATATTTTGGATTTAACGAAATAGAGAAGCATTGAAACAATAGTAAATAATTTGATCAATTGATAATGCACATAAAATCAATATCTCTTTATGTATATATATAGTAAATATGTACATACCTACATATATACATATATATTGTTTATAGCCAACTATATGTTTTAATTATAATTCCCCACATTTCATTTTATTGCATATCCATAAACAATACATAGGTTGTACATAAAATAATATAGCAATATTATATAGTTAGGTTTATTTGTTTTCATAAATACAAAATGAAAATCTAACATTTAATAATCATAAATAATAGTGTGAAAGGGTAAGAATTTTCGATTGGAAAAATGCTTTTCTCATGTTTTTTTTTTTTAATATTTGAATAATACATAATTTTTTTATTATACATTTTGGGAAAATTCCAATTTTTTAATCATGGAATTTCCCGAAATAAATTGATTATTATTATTCAATAAAACAAAAACAACAACAAAATGGTCCATTTAAAATTCATTAATTCATATACTTGATATTATCGGAAATTAATTAAATTCTATGTAATAAAAGTTGATTTGCATAAGTATAATAGATTTTTTCAGATAATGTAAACAATATTTTATCGATTATAATAATAATAATGATAATTATATGCAATGGAAGTCCAAATCACTCTATGGTAGATAGACAATTGCACTCGTAACTCACAATCGGTGAAAACAAACCATAGATATCTTAAAAATGAGCAGATATTTTCTCCAAGATCAACTAATACCAGCGAAGAAGTACAAAAAAAAATCCATAGAGATAACACAAATTGAAGATGACCAGCGTCGATTATATCTAATTGTAAGACAGTTGGAGACAGTAGAATATCGAACGGGGCTGGACTGATTGCCTCCAATTTGGTCAAATACTAAATATTTCTTATATGTAGACATATATAACTATACAAAAATTAGGTAGCAAATACAAACTAATACATGAGCTTAATCAGTCTCATTATTACAAATATGGGTATTGGAGGGGAATAATATTAGACTGTATACTACGATCATCTTATCCATAGGGACCGATATAGTGGTACACAATCCAGCTATTAAGACAGACCTTTTTTATGGATGTCCCAGACACTCGCCTGATCATATCGATCAGGCCAGAATCGTTAATTTATGAGACCTGTAGGACAGTCCGAAAATTATCGAGCAATCGCAACTCGAGGAGTTTGTCTGTTTCTATCTATGTAATTAAAATTACGTATACGTAAAATGGCTAATTTGCAATTTATTGCAATTATTGAAAAATGATTATAAATCGATAAATTCCTAGTAATTTAATTGGAAAACAATGGATGTATTTAATTATAATTAAAATAATTGCCAATATTTTTATTTATTATTTAACTCTTATTATTTATTTATTCATTTATTTATTTAATAATAGATTGTTTCTAATTATTTGATTCATTATTATAGTCTAGTTGACATTTTCAAAATGTCAACTACTAAACGACTAGTAAATTTTATTAAATCGTCTGTTATTATTATTATTATTACTATTCTGAGAATAGTTGCGTTGTTCAATAATAACAATTAACTTATTGAAAACAAAATAAACAGAAGTGAATTTACACAAGTTTGTTAGGTCAACTTTTGTTCGACTATATTAGAGCGTCAAGTCGTTGTAGATTCACTATACCGATTTTTATCTTCTTGTTTTTTACAGCTTCTGAATCTAATTTTAAGCCACCTCAATATAGATTCGTTACGTTAATTATTATAGCGAAGTCAAGTTGACAAAATCCGTTTTGAATTAACTGTACATAAAATATATTGTACCGATTATAGAGTTAATAAATTTGAATTTTATTTTATATATATATATACTTTATTATGGTTTAACGTTTTAGAATTTTATTAAAATTTGGGGTAGCTCACCCTCACCCTATCCTACAAATAATATATTTACCTATATATATAGAGAGAGAGAGAGAAAAAAGTGTTATATAAACATTGGGTATAGATGATAATATCAACCCCTAGAGCAATGTTATTATTTTTCTTATACTATCATTATATTGTTGTGGGTGTTGTGTGTGTGTGTGTGTGTGTGTGTTTAGAATAAAATCAATAAATTCGTACAAATTTCATGAGGTAATAAAGTGATTAGTTTCATGTCGAACAAAAAAACAAAACAATAAGTTTTGTTAACGTGAAAAATTATAGATAATTTTTTTTTTTATATATAAAGTCATCAATTTATATCGTGTTGATTCATTAAATTATACTTTTAGAATTATTATTATTATTATTATTATGGTTACTTATTTCCATAATATAGAATAAAATAAAATAAAATTTATAAATATTTTGTAATTGTTTGTATAAATAATTACAGAAATTTATAATAATACCATATAGCGTGTGTGTAATGTCAAGTTGTAATAAATGTTTAATATACATAGGAAAATTAATTGATAAAAATTGGAAAAAATGCAAACTACACTCGCTATTTTACTCCCTACCTTCCCCCCCCTATCTTTATCTTTTCTATATACAGGATGGTCCACCAGAGGCGTTCCTGTTCTTGTAGGAACTCTGGTTCTAGTGGAGAGAAAAAAAATGCACTCCAAGATCCAAAGTCTTTTGGGAGAACGTTTTAACGTCACAATGTCCACTAAATATGTCACTTTTTTCACTGATTTTTCTGCACCCACTAGAGCCAGAGTTACAAGACTAGAAAATCCTCTGGTGGACCATCCTGTATAAATATATAACATATTTACTTTTATGTCTATAATGTTTAAAAACTTGCCCCGATAGGATCTGGCTGAATTATTTCCTGCACTATACACACACACACAACTTATTATCGTTATTTATAGACATAATGGGCTACTATCACGCTATTTTCCGTTTAAAAACCGAAAAAAAAATCGCTCAAATAATAATAATATAGTATTTTTTTTGAAAAACAATTATTGTTGATTATAGAATTTAAAAATTAAAATTTCCAACCAGATCAATTTTTCAAATAGGCTATAATTAATAATTTAGAAATGTAGAAGAAACTCTCCTAGTATTACCAATAATTTATTAATAATAGCATTATCAATTCCATCTTTAAACCGAATTATCGTTAATAGTTGATAAATCTGAACTTATTAAATATTCTACTATAGTATACGTATATACGAAGTATAAAATACCACAATTATTGATTTGGTATCAATAATTTATTAAACTAATAACAAAAGAATATCTTATAATGATATAAAACCATTTTATAAATGAAAATCAATATAATCTATATATAGACTGAGTGAGTTCAATATTAAGTCGCCCTAATTGTAAAATTGGTATTATAGTTCGTTCACTATCTACTAACAAGATTTGATTGTTACAAACAGAAACAGAAAAAAAAAAGCCCACAAAATATCTGTTGTCTTTGTCTAATATATTAGCGGTGAGTAGTTGCGACGATTGGAATATTATTTTTATAGTCTAATAATCCCATAGAACTAACACGATTTTATTGAATAGTTAATAAAACCACGATTATAAACGATTTATATAGAAAATATTTTGATATTCCACATAATATATTTATATGAGAAAGTATGTATAATAAAAGTATAATAGTAGTCGTTTCTTTTATTATTATATCGGTAATTTCTAGCATCTCTAAATGGAATGTACAACTAACAGAAATGACTGTGTATCGTTAAAAATGACCGCCACCTATCACCTCATTTTATTGTTTATAGAATAAATAAAGAGAGCTGTTTATGTATTTATAATTTAATTTATATTATTTTTTGAAGGTAATTACTGTGTGAAATTGATATCTATCAGAAAATTTTATGATTATATACGTATCTCGTTAGTTTTTAGGATTTAAATGGGTATCGATTCATTTTTTATTATATGTTGTTCAATTTATTACTGGTCGCTCTTGTACGTACTACGATTTGTTTATTATCATGATTGGAATCGCAGTTGGTGATATTTATCGAATTTAATTGGTGGTTTTATTAATGAATTTTTTTTCCATGTGTAACATGTTCTCAATTAGATTTAAATAGAAAAAAATAAACGAATAAGGAGAAATTCGAACAACTTTATATAAATAAATATAATCTACATTATAATTTATGAAAATTAACAATTTTATCTTTGACAATCTTATTAACACAGTTATTTTATAATAAGAAATTTTCTATTTTCATTTGTTAACTACCCACGTACAGATCCAATCTCATCAAGACTATCAGATCATTGTTAACGATGCTGTTATACGTCTATATAGTTGGAAATCTCTAACAATTTGATTGTACAATCAAATCGGATTGTTATCCGATCATGTATAGTGTTCAATAATTAGTTCATAAACTACCTTATATTGTAATGTTGATTGTTCTCCATTAAAACAATTTATTTTTATTGAAACGATTCAGATTTCATAGTCCACCAATGAAGAAGATTGATATAACAAAAAAATAAAGTGTTTTTAGTCATTATCAACGTCCCCAATTGCTCAGATTGTTAAGAATCTCAGTTATTGTCAGATTGAGCGGACACTTACTGCCGTCGTAGGTGTCCGCGCAAGAGAGGTTGTACCGTAATTTTTTTATATATATATTTTTAGCATCCGTTAATTGTTTTTTTTTTTTTGTTACAGTATTATGAGATGTCGTATGGACTTAATGTTGAAATGCATAAACAGGTGAGTTAATTTTTTATTTATTTATTCCATACATCAATAAAACAATCTGTCTGCATCGCTCTATTATTATTATTATTTTTTTTTTTTGGTAAATAATAGATACTTTTCCGGACATGTACAACATATGTATGGCTTTTACGTGAGCAGCATCTACTACTATATTTGTTTTGAGCCGTCACTCAACAAATTCCCTTCTATACTGTTATCTGAATTTCATAAAATCTATATAAGAACAAAGAAATAAAATGATAATAAAGTTGGGGAAAATCTATCTTGCCACCACCAATTCATTGTTCATATAATACCTACTTGTTCTTATTATATTTTATATCAAACCATACATACATATTTATTTATTTTTTCGTGTTGAAGTAATAACCCAAAGTTTGTAGATATGGAAATGTCGGTTGGAAAACCCTTGAGTAATAAAATTATTTGAATTTGAAATCAAGCTCTCTATATACACTTCATATAAATATAGATATAGCATACTATAATAAGCATATATGTTCACACAAAACAGCATATGCGTGTGTATGTGATAACAAGAGAGATAGAACTAGTCAATTTTACGTGTGATATTTGTAGTGTTGAGGGGTAATGTTTGGGTAGGGTTTTGGCAATATTGAGGGTGTGTTAATTGCCAACGGTCTCTCTCTCTCTTTCCCCCTCTCTTTCTCTCTTCATATATACATATATAGTCTCAACCCCTTATAAACTTTATGTTTGCATATGTAAGCATCATGCGTTGTTTACTACGACTATACGTACAGCTTTATAGTGTTGTGTGTTGTATTGAGAGAGGGTAAAAGTAAATGCTTAGAGTTCTTGATTTCAGTTTCTAGGGTAGTTTATTAAGGGTTTAACACCACAACTTGTGTTATATTGTTATTCCCTTTTGGGCTTGATGTACGATAAAATGAACTCTCTAATTAATCTAATTTGTTTTATTATTATTTTATTTTTTTAATATTTTATGACTCAATCAAATTAATAATAATCTGATAATAAAATACGGATTTAATTTAATTAAAAATGGGGAAAAAGAATAAAAAAAAGTGAGATTGTATACTACAAACAATTGTAATGGAGTTGATGAATGCGTTCGAGTATAAAAGTTCCGGTAGTGACTTGGAAACCGGAACTAGAATCGTTTCCGGGAGCTACGAGGAAGTTTACTATGCGGTTACTCAGCGAGACTACCCAAGATTTACAGCTATGCCATGTCTGTTTGTGAAAACGGGAATTCACTTGCTACGTTATAATTGCCAATGTAATAATGTCTTGAGTGGTGAACACACAAACAACCCCTTTTCCGTTCAATTTTTTTTTTGTTTTTTATTAAAACAACAATTATATACGTTGATCGGTTTATTAAATTGATATTTTAAAGAGGGAGTGGTGTGTGTGTTTATGTACGTGTCGCTTGTGATCCAACAAAGATTAAAACTCTCTTCAATATAAAAAAAAAAATTAAATAAAGGGGAACCAAAAAAAACAAAAAACTTTTCCACCCTCTTTAATAAAACACACATGAACAAACAAGTCTGTTTCGCAGCATTAAGTGCGCTACAATACACCCTGATAATACGATAATCAAGCAGCCGTTGCAACCCCTATCGTAATGGGCTCAGAACGTGGTTAGGTTACCAATTCTCTAACGACTCTCTCATTCTTTATCTTTCTCTCTCTCTCTTTCTCTCTCTCTTACGTTCCCACTCTTTGTCACTCACCCTCTTCTTCGATGTCTCTTATCGCTTATTTTATGAAATTGACGAATTCTGAACACGACCAACGCGAATCGTGCAGTTATACCAACCTGGGGGTGAATATATTTTGCTGACACCCCGCAGCTACATAGAAATAAGAAAAATGTCATCCATCTATCTGGTGATAGATGTCTTCCAATTGAAACTGGATTATATATTTTTAATTGTTTAGAAAAAAAAAATACAATTTCCAAAATATTAGAGTGTTAATAAAAACATAGATTTTTGGGTGACCGCATTTATATATATTTTTGTTGTTGGTTTTATTACGGTTCGGTTAGGGGATGTAAAAGTAACCAATTCCTCGACAAAAATGGCTATCCTAACATATAAAATGCTTTCCAAATATCACTTCAACCCTTGGCAATAAAGTTGCGAGGGTTAAACCCTCTAGAAAAATGACATGTGCACTCATTTTTACGAATAGCACGAAATCCAATTCGCACACCGATAAAGAATTCTTGAATGGAAAAAGTATATTCCATGGAGATTGAGACTTTCAACGATATATATATTTCATTGGTATATATATATATGTATATATTTTTTTATATAAGGAAGGGTAGAAAATTTTGATGTTATGGAAATCGGTGTCGTTTCACTTCTTGCATAAATATTCCTATTGAAAAACAAAAGTTTTTCCCATTTTCCCCCAATAATTTTCTAATCAAACTTTTGATCTACAAATATTTTATATTCATAAAATGTATGTCGCTAAAAAAAAAAATATTATAGGTAAAACAAGGGATTGTTTTATTTTAAATGGCAATATATGCAATACATTTGTTTATTTAGGGTAAATTGATGATGACAACCGGGTGTAATCAAATTTGTGTGGTGGCCAATTCAATGTTATATAGTTGGAACATATATATATATATAGTTTATGGTTTAAGGGGCGAAAGTCTCCCCTATTTTTTTTTTTGAATTTTCAATTATACAATGAACAGATTAAGCGATACGTAAACACAATAGTTCCATTAAATACTTCTGAGGGGTTGGTTATATATAGATGAGGGGTTGTGCTGTTGTTATTATTATTATTATTATTATTATACAAAGTTGTTTCGTCAGCTGTAAAGATCATCCCCCTGAATATATTACAAGTATCCGGTTATCTGATCTATATACATATATACATAGTCCTTAATATACCAGGTGTGACAGCAGGTGATATTTAACATCACGCTTCCATATCACTGGCCTTGACATTCCCTATCGTATTCAATAATGTTCTATTCTAATAATTGACATATGGGGTGTTTCTCATCTGTTATTTTTTGTCGGAAATATATATATATATATAGGGGCTTAATAATAATAATAATAATAATAATAATGATAATATCATAAATACATAAAGAGGGTCGAAAATAATCGGTAAATTTGATTAATTTTTCATGTGAATCTTTTTTTTTATTTTTTTTTATTATATATACCTAATTGGGAAATCTAAAAAGTTGAATATGGCTATATAAATCTATTATTGTTATTTTTATTGGTTCAGTGTGAATTTGCAACGGATCGTTGTTGGAAAATTTACGACTGTTATGTAAAACAATAAAATCATAATGGACGTCGATAAAAAACTAGACTGTAAAAATGCAAATGCACGCCAATAATAAACGATTTAACATTCTAGTCTCATCTATCTGTGTCTATATCTATAACGATTTTTTCGCTTTAATTTGATACACACATAGTAGTAGAAATAAAGCAAATATCGCGTGTAATATCAAATGGTACCAATAAACATTGTTATATGTCTAGTTTGGTAATATACGTGCAATTTGTAAATGCATTTAGTTCATAATTTTGAACAGCAATTTCATTAACCACATTGTATATATATACACTCATATATAGATACCGCATATGTAAATAGTGAGGGTTGTTTTTTCGATAGGGGCGCTATAAAGGGGACTTTTATGTTATAGATAAAGGAAAACAAAAAACAAAATGGAGATAGTGCTATTGAGAAACAAATATTAAATTTCATATTTAGTTGGAATATATAAGTCGCGCTCAACACACCCTATATTATCGAGACAAAAGGGGAGAGGTTTATCGAGCATCAAAACGTGACCTATCATTATGGTCGTCGCCCTAAACTATACAACTATCCCGAGATTAATAATGCATTTGTTGCCGACAGGAAACAATAACAACCCCCTAATAAAATAATAATACAGTCCAGACTATATAGTCGCGATTATTATTTATATACACGAAACAAAAATTATCACACATATGTCTATCGTCGAGACTAAATAAATTTATGTACAAGTATATAAAAAAATAATTATATTTTTTGCGTGCGATTCACAAAATAATTGCTAAATCAAAATTAGGGTCCGCTACTTAATTTCAAGTATCATATCAACAACACACACGCTCACACATATGGGGGAGGGATGTTGTGTGTAACGAACATCGATTTACTACGGCTCGTGATCACATCAGTGGTCACTTTCCCCATGAAATGCTGCGGGCATGGCGTTACACAAAAGCTTCCCATCTACTCTACTACATCCGCCCTATAAACCACCCTTGTGTAACATGTTTTATATACATATAGATAGATAGGGTAGCCAGTGGCGTGTAACGGACGAACGTATTACACAGCTAATAGAGAGGGCACACTTTTTTTATTTTTATTTGTTTGGTTTGTAATAGGACAGAATCGTGTGTCGAATGTTCCGTTCTATTAACGGATAGTCACTTTAATATCAGTATGCCAATTAAAATGCCTTTTTTGTAGCATTTTATCTAATTATCGCTAGATTGAACCGGTTTCGGCTTATAATCATAATAACTCGATTGATATCAGTAAAATTGGCGAAAATTTCAATTTATTGCCTACTAATTTTAATAGATCTCTATCAAATTAAGTAATATACAGTGAAACCTCACCTACAGGGAAACGGAAAGTGTTCGTTCAAGGGAAACGTCTGTCCAAGAGAGATTTTCGCTTGTCAGAACTGCTGTGCATCTCATTCTTCAAAATATCGACAGTTTGCAGACTTTTTTATTTATTTTAAGCCGTACAGCAAGGTTATATGCTCATTTGTGTAGATTAATAATAAGATTGTGCTTACGTCCGTCCAAGAGAGGTTTTGCCTTATAAAATTCAGATATAAGAATTATGGGAAATTAGAAAATGGTTTCATTCAACAAGCAATTTACATAGATTAGTCCCGATTTAATAATGAGTACAAAATGGTTTTATATATATATACAGGATGTCCCACCGGGAAAGCTCTCGATCCAATACGGCAAAACGACTGATAGGAAAAATCTGAAAATTTGTGAGCATACCAATATCCGAGGGGCATACTCAACTAAAATATTTTCAAGATGGTGGCACTTCCGGTTATACCGGAAACTGATACTAACTTGCTTATTTTAAATGGAATGCCCTATATATTATTGCATTATTATTATTATTATTGTATATATATATATAGTGTATACGACAATTCCGTCTTAATTCCATTTAAATTGTTAATTATTCAGCCAAAGCTGAATCGATACATGTGTATACAACATACAAATTGGTTGGTTTTTCTCTTCAAGGGTGGTGTGCTGTTTTTTTTTTT
>JAZBGX010001195.1:0-14994 GCA_037414775.1 Zonitis immaculata
GTTTTTATGACAAAATGAGGGCTAAAACAATTCCCTATCAATAAGTATAGATTTTAATTACATCGAAAATACATAATTTGAACGAATAACGAGTTCTTGTCCTAATATAGGAACATCATTCAATTTTAATGAACCCCACCCCATATTATTGTCAGGAGTGTATTCAAACTTTTAAATAAAGCTTTTCACAAATCAATAATTCATTCACACAAAAGTTGTGATATAGATTTGCATGATAATTGCCTAAATCTAATTTTCAAAGTTTTTATAACGAGGAAATCTTCGTTCAAGATTTCTACTGTTTTACAATGTAGATGAAGGACTACTCCATTATCCTCACTAACTATAGAACATTAGAAAAATTGATCTACTTCCATAAATAATTTTTTTCTTAAATTCAAAGATACATGAAAACGATACACATATCAAGATTATTGATTTGTTTCCAAATATTTCTAAACAAAACTAAAATAGATATAAATAGGTAAGTAAGTAAGGTATAAGTGGTATGTTTTGATGGGAATAACTTTATGGCAATTGCCGGAACCCAAGCCACCCTGAGCAATAAGAAGAGCGTCTACATAGATTTACGAAAAGTACTTGGAACTCTTGATCGCCTGACTTTAGAGTGTGTTGATCCAAAATTGGAACACTTGTTAATGCTCAATCCTAATTTTCGAGGACGTAATCAACAATCGAGATAAATCTGCCCGATCAGAGGCATGGAATTTGTTTAATGCGATTGGAATTGTATATTGAAAAGTACAAACAACCCCAAAAATAAGCAAAGATTAAACAAGATAGTTATGGAATAGATTGTTTGATTTTCACACAATACATACCTATAGATGTATGACGAATAAAAGATTGCACTTTTGGAATGCCACAATGAGGCCATGCAATCTCTGAAGAATCTGTTAGGCCTTCCACTACATGGAGTCTTTCTTTGAGCCTAAAATAAATTTATATTATCAATCTTCTAAAACCGGGCTTTTCTTTCAAAGTTTAGTGATAAGCAGATCGATCGCTTATTAGATTACGAAAAAAGGGTTATAATTGTGGCGCATTTAGCATTGCATAAATCTTCCTATATACTTCTTATGAAATTTAATCTAATTTAAATTATAAAAGAAATAAACAAATAAATTTATTCATAGTCCTTGTAAAACTGGGCCAATAAAGATATCAATCTAGATATTCTATATAGTAGGTTGGGAATTGTGTTATTTTTCTTGAAACATTCTAATTTTTCCAACTGAAAAATTCGCAAAAAGAAGTATCTATATACAATCTAATTTTATCCTATTCAGTCCGTTAATAAATTACTGATTGAAAGATAAATTCATTAATTAAACTCAAATTAATTTATAAAGGTAGCAGGAAAAACATCAACAATACCGTTTTTATCGCTTCAGGCGATCAAATATCATCATACTGGTTGATTATCCTAAATATAATTGATTCAATTTTGTTTAAAATATAATAAAAATATTTGTTATTATTTATTAATAAATTATTATCTCCAATTGTACGTCTTATAGGTAAAGCCTTGAAATATTAATAAGTCATGGGAAGATTGACAAATTTTTTTTATAAAATACGAAAAATCACCATTATATTATTAAATAAAAGTTTTGATAGTTATTTATAATATATATAGAAAGAATTTTAAAGATATATATATGAACCAGGTATTGATCTGTCTACAGGTCACACCCGGTTTCGTACGCCTCCTGCAGGACACGCCTTATCCTGTAAACGAACTCCGCCCTATTTCAGGACTATACGATCGTTATTATTTGTCTTTAAACTGCTGAAAATGCAAAAGAAAGAACAACAATGTTGAATTCATTCAATTGATATAAGTATTAATGGAAATTATTTTTTCTCCACCAATCAATTCGAGAAAATTTCTATTGACAATCATATTCCTTATAGAGTTTTGTAAAAATTGAATAGGCTTAAGCTACGTCCACACTATAGCGTATCAATTGAGATTTCAAGAAATGGTTTTCGAGTAAAACAACTTTTTTTTGTTGATAATTCCGTTTTATTTTACAATATATCCACATATTTAGCTCTAATTTTTTTTTTTTGAAGGTATTTACACAATAATCAATCAACTGTATATATATATGTATATATTTTTTTTAACAGTCTGTCATTTGTTTGAGTTAGTTTATTATTATTTACAATCTATCTACTATATAGGGTTTTTTTTATATTAAATTATAGTACATCAACAACAATGGTCATAACAGTTTCCCAAATAGCATCTGTAATGTATTCGAGAGAAAACAGGCTTGAAACAACGAGGACATTTCATTAAAACTTTTCAATAAAACAAAACAAGAAACATTCATATATATTTTTATATATATATATATATATATAGAGAACCATCCAAATTGCTTCAAATAGAAAATAATTATTCTTAATTGATATTTTCAACGCAATATTCAAATTATTATTATTTTTTCTAAAATTATTAGGGCACGTACACAAGAGAAAGTTAATGCTAAACGGTTTATCAACTGTACGATTAGTAATTTGTACTTTGGAAAAGGGGAGAACATTTCTTGATGAAAAATGCATTGTTTGTTGAAATTAAATTGAATATAGCGTTGTAAAATATATAAATACTCGTTTATATGATTTTAAGTGACGAGTCTTAGATCTCTGTGTAGTTTTCTCTTTAAAATTTCTCTAAAGAATAATATGCATTTTCTAATTATTGTTTTATCACATATAACATATAATAATCTATATATATTTACTTATATTTAGCGTACCTTTTATCCAAAAAAAAAATTGGCAACTACCATTTATAATTGTATCTAAATAAATCTTCTTTATTTTTTATTTTTATTTTTTATGTTCAATCAATCAATCAACAACAAAAATATAATTTCCCTAAATACTAATAATAGATAATCATACACATCACAAGTGATATGTATTGTGTTACATTATAGGACACAGATTTATGATATGTATGCGTTTCCATTTATAATTTTTCATCGGCTTGTACAGCTTCATCAAGCTTTACCCTTGATAAAAAAAATCAACAACAACAAAATCAATAAATAAAAAGTAATCCTCATCGATGACCTTTCTCAACATTGAAGTAACGAATTTATTTTAACGATTATAATCAAAGCGATGTCTGAACATTCGGATTAATATTCGACCGTACCCCACCACCACTACTATTACCACTAAATGACCCATATTGTAAACGTTCAATATCCTTCTTTAGTACATTATCATCATCATCATCATCCGGTTCTAAAGCTGGATTTATACGTCCATTCCGTTCATCTTTATCAACTAATGTAGCAGCAGCACCATATAATTTACCCATTGCACCAGATGCCATAACCGACATTTGTTCACCTTCTTCGGATGGTTCACCAACACGTTGTATATCTTCCGGTATATTAACAACACAATGAAAGAAATCATAGCCAGGTGCTAAACGTCCAGTTTCGAATACCCATTTCGTCCACCATGATACAAAAATTAATGTTATCAATGATAGAATCATAGCTAATGTACGAAATGGGAATAATTGACGTTGATTCTCTTCATCCCATCCGGGGAAATGGATGACGGGATCTAAACTCATTAATGGTTCACCGCCTGATAAACGAACGAAAAATGCTATAATATAAGCGGCAAGACTACCATAAGTATTGCAGTAATTCTTAAAATGCACAACCATCAATAATTGCGGGAATAATATCACATAAACCAAATCCGAACACATTGACCTAAAAAAAAACATATATCAGAATTAAATTTGCAAAAAAATAATTTTCTCACCATAAACCATAAATTGATGGTATCGTTAATGCCATAATTGTAGCTAAAACTCCAACAATTAAGATAGAAACACGCATTACCCATACAATTTCCATTTCAGAGGCTTTTTGTCGAAATATCAATTTATAAACGTTCCTAGCAAACATTGAACTAGCTGATAGTACACTAGAATCAGCTGATGACATTACAGCAGCTGAAACGGCGCCTAAACCGAAAAACGAAACAAAATCAGGTGTTAAATATTGCAAGACCATTGGTAAAATCATGCTGGTTTCGTCTTGAGTCAATGGATAAGGTCCTTTATAGCCGGTTTCGTTCCAAGCTGAAATAATAAATCATTTATTGTCAAAGATTATCGGATGTTTTTTTGCGGTAGGTACCAGTAGCTTTGGCGATGGCTCCGATTAGAACTGGTGGTATTGCCATTAATATACAACCAAAAGCGGCGACATACGATAAAAGTTGAGCCCGTCCAGCGGATTTGCTCGATAATACTCTTTGGAAATAGACTTGCCATGGTATACCGCCAAAAACCAACAATAAACCATAATCTAAATAATAGAAATATTCTTCTTTTTTCACTTCACCAATCCAATCGACATCCATTGATGATAATGGTTGGACATGTTCGTTGGTCCATGCAAATGGTATACACATCCATAATCCAATAAATATACAAAATAATTGTATAACATCTGTATAAGCGACTGAATATAAACCACCGAATAATGTATAGAAAACGGCTATACAAGCACTAAATATAACACTGGTCCGATGGTCCATATCGATAATAACACTAAGTGTAGCTCCTAATGCTGCTAATATACCAGCTGCCCAAAATACTTCACCACATAAAGCTGGTAAAAATAATAAGCCGCCCATACGTTCACCAAATGAATCTTGTAATGGATCTAACATTGTTATATAGCCTTGTTTGCGCATTTTATTTGCAAAAAATATACCGCCAAATACTAAACTTAACGAATAACCAAACGGTGCTTGACACCATACTAAACCATACGTATAAATTGCTTCAGCTGTACCATTTATATAACCACCACCAACCCATGTTGCTGAAAACGACCAAAGCCTATAGATAAAGATACTCGAAATTTTTGGACATTACTAATGAAACAATAAGATTATTATTGAGAAAATAAGTTGCGTGACGGATTAAGTCTAGATTTATGTGAATTTATTCATTCCCGATAAATATGTCTAAGAATAATCAATATCTATTTTCATATAGCGATCATTAAACGTAATTGACAAATATATATTTATAGCAATTCCTACATGGTCAGCTCATTAATTATTGATCGACAATTAATCCCAACAAACAAAATTCCCAAGTTATTTGAGGATAGCCTTAGATTTATTTTTTCTTAGTGGGGAGGGTGACGACTAATAAAATTACCTGTCATGGTAAAAATGCCAACAAATAAGCCAATATTCCGTCCAGCAAGCATGACTTCCTCTTCTGAATCATTGCCGGATTCCTTTTTGCGTGCCGCCCATATACCCACCCCCAAAATTAAGATATAAAATAGTATAATAGAAATAACGCCAGCAATATTAATCATTATGAATCCTGTTGAATAGAAATGGAAATAGAATAATTTAGAAAGATGAGAAGGTCGGAAACGATCGATTTTCAACTTATATATAGTTCAATAATTAATAATTTATTAACTGTACTTTGAGTAAAACTATGAAGCACTCGATGAATTTATTTTGGAAAAAAAAACATAGATTTGTTACAGTCACTTATTATAATAACTATTTTTATAATTAGTATTATTTATTGTTATGATATGTGTTGGATTTTTTGGGTGATTAGAATTAAGACAGCAGTCGCCCCAACGTAGGGAAGTTTTTTGTGAGGGGCTGTTTCTAGTTCTAAACGCTAGTCCGCACATGGGCGATCGTCAGCTTCATCAAATACACGCACACCAACAGAAAAAACACCTAGAAAGTCTGGATGGTGATGAAAATTGTTGTTATATAATAAAAATAGATAACAAAAATTGTTGTACAAATTTGTACGCGTTCGCAAACAGAACTGTTCCTATCGTCTGGGTTTTATAAACATATATTGATCCTTTCTTGACGTCAAACAGGACCTAGTATACTATTGGATGTAAAATTCGTCCTGATCCCCCGCTACCATACCAATGGAACTTGAATTGTGGTGGAGGCGGTATATAGTGAATAACATAGAATTTTCAACCATTGGAGAAACGATATGGGCATTATCAACCCATAACGCCTACACATTAATGTTGTTGTACATTGTTTTGATAAGGTCATCTCAAAGGACGTACTTTTACTTCGATTTAGACTTAGTCAACAAATTTTTTTTGTCTACTTTATTGAATAAAATATCAATTGTTTATGTATCGATTTAATCCATAAAAAAATTATTACACAATACATTTCTCATTTAACGAGTTCCTTCTATTTTAATATTTAGGTCAGAATCTCCAATAATAATTGAAAAATAAGGAATATTATTCTGCAATTTAATATTGAATTAATCGACTCAATTCAAATCAATATAAAATAAGAATTTTAGGAATGCTTAAATATTAAAAATCCAAATTGCAGCCTTCTTAATTAATATGCTCTATTATCAGTCAAATTTCTAATTATCATCTTCTTCAATTTCCAATAAATGAGAAGAAAGCTTTAGAATTAATAGGGTTGTTCTATTTGAGTATATATGGTTGCCTATTTTCAAACTTGTACATTATCGACAATTTGGCAACGCCACCCAAACTACATGACTCATCTGTTGCTAATTTCACTTTCATTGAATGCAATTTAACCAAATGCATTTAACCTAGAAAATCATTAAAATAAAATTAATAATTAACATTTTTTCCATGTATTAACATCATAAATTTAACAAGCACATAGTTATTTAAAATTCAATAATGGTTGAACAACAAAAAGAAAATTATATGTTGTATAGTAAAAATAACGATAAGACTCAAGATGAGGTTAGTTTTCTTTCGTACATATTTTTTAATATTTTCTATCACTTTATATTTTTGTATATTCAGAAATTATTGCAACCGTTTACATATATTCTACAAGTTCCTGGAAAGAATGTTCGTTCCAAATTATCACGAGCTTTTAATTATTGGTTGAAAATACCTAATGAGATATTGGAAAAAATCGAAGATATCGTCCAAATGATGCACAATGCTAGTCTACTGTAAACAACATCATCTTGTTATAATCTAATCAATTTTATATTGATTATTATAATTTCAGTTTGGATGATATTCAAGATAGTTCGATATTGAGACGTGGTATACCGGTTGCCCATTCAATTTATGGTATACCTAGTACTATCAATGCCGCAAATTATATATTATTTATAGCTTTAGAACGTTTACTTGACCTACAACATCCTGATGTACCAACATTTTTTATATATATTCTTTATATTCGGTTGTATAATAAATTAAAATTGTAGGCTGTTAAAGTTTATACTGAACAATTATTAGAATTGCATAGAGGTCAAGGAATGGAAATCTATTGGCGTGATAATTTCATTTGTCCAACAGAAGATGAATATAAACAGATGACTATTAGAAGTAATTCAAATTATTTTTATCTACGCAATATCAAAATTTTAATAAATAATTTATTTATATATAGAAACTGGTGGCCTTTTCATGCTTGCTATTCGACTGATGCAATTATTTAGTGATAATAAAGATGATTATACGAAATTAGCTGGAATTCTTGGTCTCTATTTCCAGATACGTGATGATTATCTCAATCTACAATCGAAAGATGTAAATTAAAATCCACTATTTTCACATAAAAATATTATTATTGTTATTTTAGTATATGTTGCATAAAAGTTATTGTGAAGATTTAACGGAAGGCAAGTTTAGTTTTCCAGTTATTCATGCCATTCATAGTCAACCTAAAGATAATCAAATTATTCGTATCCTTTTATTATATAAACAATAGAAAAAATATTCGTCTACATTTTTCTTAATCATATATTTAGACATTTTGAGGCAACGTACAAAAGATATTGAAGTGAAAAAATATTGTGTGTCATTATTAGAAAAATTTGGTAGTTTTGATTATACAAAGAAAGTATTGTCGGATTTAAATCGAGAAGCTAAGAATGAAGTGGAGAAATTAGGTGATAATCCTTATATGGTGGAAGTATTGAATTTAATATTCACGATCAATTGAATGTTTATTTTATTTTATTTTTTAATTATATTACGGTATTGAGGAGATGGGTTTATTAAAACAAATTTATTAAGATTTCAATTGTATTTTTTTGTTGATTTTACTGAAATATGATACAAATCTAGTCTAGCTTATTAATTGAATAAATATTTCAATTATTTATTTGTTTAATTTCATCTAAATATAGTAAGGTTTATCTCCAATTGACCTTTATATAAATTTATCTTTAATTGCTTTTTAAACAAAGAGTAATTAATCACGCCTGACTAACAATCGGCTATAATTTGTTTATTGTATGTAAATTTATCGTTATTAGTTGTTTTTTCAATATAATCAACAAAATTTAAATTATTATTTCTGTATATTATTTATTTTATGAATGTTTACGAAAGAATAGTTAAAATTCGTTTGAAGATAATACGGAATCTCTGCCAAGGTAACTGAATGTAAATTCTTGAAAAAAATGCCGAAAATTAAACTAACAGTAACGAAAAAAACCAAAAACAAAAAAACGGTATAATAGTAAGATAGGCGTAAGAGAAAATAGGTGCTTGATGCAATGTATGGCGATTTCCATACCATATAGAGTTTTAATTACAGCGATAAACGTACAACTTGATTAGATGAGGATATTTTCGCAAATTGTTAAATAAATTGAACTCAAATATAAAATTTGTAATTAAATAATATGGATAATTTATCAATATACGTGAATTTTCATTGTTTTCTTTAATAATAATGTAATAAAATTTATTGAGTTTAATTTGGGAATTGGAAAAATTATAGAAATTAATCGAGAAACATGTATGAACATTTAGCATTAATTTTCATATCAAGTGGTGAAATTATTATCAAAATTACGCAATTAATTATAAATTAAGTATTTGGAATTCGCCCGGCGCCTCCACCATTTTATAAGTCCATCGATTTAATTTTTTTGTTTTACTGATCACTGTTCACAAGTAATAATTTGAATACGAGAATTCAGAGAGTTAACGAAGTCAAAGCTACCTATCAAAAACATATACGCCAACTTGGTGGAAATATTGGGGACTTGTGCTCCTTTAAATTATTCTCGGACTGATCCAAACAGATTTATTTGTGACTATGGACAAGACCTGGATCTATCACATTGATCCCGAGACAAAATAATCAATTGAAAAGGACCGTTCTTATCGACACCGAAGAAATTTAAAGCCGCAAACTACGCGCCAAAGGTTATAGCCATCGTTTTTTTTTTTGGGATTGAGAATAAATTATATTTTAATTAATAAAAATTGTATTTTTATTGATTATCATGACTTTTTCGTCATTCCTCGTCACTTAATCGAGATATTTATTAGGATGGGTACAAAAACAAATTTGAACTAATTTCCAA
The DNA here is from genome assembly GCA_037414775.1 of Zonitis immaculata. Classification (NCBI taxonomy): domain Eukaryota; kingdom Metazoa; phylum Arthropoda; class Insecta; order Coleoptera; family Meloidae; genus Zonitis; species Zonitis immaculata. Next base: position 9,428 of record JAZBGX010001195.1, read on the forward strand.
TGTGTTACAATATTCAATCAATACTTGATAATAAGTCTAGTAATTCTTGAATGAAAGGATTATAGCCAAATTTTTCCATTTCAATCATAATCTTTCCCTTCAAATCCAATAAAACTTCTTTTGTATAATCGAAACTACCATATTGTTCCAATAAACATACACATTGTTTTTTCAATTCAACATCTGTAGTATGTTGTTTTAAAATATCTAAATTTTTTTTTATTAAGCAAAAAATTCGACAATAAAAATAAATTTGTTATAGAATTAAAAGGATACCCATCACTTGATTATCGTCAGGATGACTAAGAATAGCGTGAATAATTGGAAAACTAAATTTTCCTTCTGTTATATCTTCACAAAATCCTTTATATTTCATATACTGAAATTGAAAATAAACAAATATAAATTTATATGAAAGAAAAATATACCTCTTTTGAACGTAGATTAATGTAATCATTAAGTATTTGGATATATATAGCCAGCATTGCGCTAAATTGTGTAAAATCTTCTTTATTATCGCTAAAGATTTGCAACAATCGAATAATAAGCATGTAGGTACCACCAGTTTCTATAAATCGAATGAATTTTACTACAATTTTTAATCTAGAAAGAAATAACTGAAAATACTTTCGATACACATCTGTTTGTATTCATCTTCTGTTGGACATATGAAATTATCACGCCAATAAATATCGATACCTTGACCTTTAGTCAATAGTAGTGTTTGTTCAATAAAGACCTTAATAGCCTAAATTTCAATAAATATTAACAATGATGAGAAATGTTATTACTTATTATAGAAACCTCTGGATATTGAAGGGTATATAAATGTTGTAAAACTATAAAGAGACCATAAATTGCTGTATTGATTGCTTGAGGTATACCATAAACCATATGGGCAGCTGGAGCGCCACCCCTTACTTGCGAATAATCTTGAATATCATCGACACTAAGGATGGAAATTTAAAATTTAATAAGTTATTACCATTCAATTGATTGTTTGATTTCAAAAAAAAAACCTTACAGTAAAGTACATTTGTGGAAAATTTGTATGATTCCTTCAATTTGTTCCAATTTCTGATCAGGAACATTCAACCAATAATTGAAAGTTCTTGATAATTTCCAATGTTCACTTTTTCCAGGATTCTCCAAGATATACGTCAATGGTAACAATAATTTCTATAATCACAATATAATTATTACTAACATTGGTGATTGTCTGAACAGAGAAAAATTATCACAAACAAAAACTTACCTCATCTTGCTCTTTATCTTTACTTTTACTAAACAGTAAACGTTTGATCTCTTGTTCGTTCATTATTTTATTTCAATTATTCAGATCTAGACTTTATAATGTTATAGAAATTTTAATAGCTATTTATTTGGCTTCTCAAAAGAAATTTAGTGGGAATATTTCGAAAATTAACTCAAATTTTACTTCACTTGTATCTTTCTCTAGAAAGTTAAATTGACGCCCTTAAAATTATCTTCAATAAATAATAGAAAACAAAAAAAAAGTTAATTATAGATTTTGCAAATTCTATGTAGCTATATTTTCAATTACGTGATATTTACCTCAATTTATAATCAACATATAAACGTTTCTTCACTTAATAATCACTTTTGCTTGTTGAAAAATTTCAATAAACGATACACAAACGTGGCGTTAACATACAATTGGAAACCAACAGAAAGAATATTTTCAAAATCTCTTCACCACGTACTAGTCAAGTTCAAGGTAATCAAGTCTTTGTATCATCGTGTAACTGAAAAAGAAAAATAATATCAATATAGCTTATTTTCAAAATCTAATTAAAAATATCTCAAATAACCTACTAACTCTATCCATAATTTGATATCGCTTTCCATAGATTGTTATTTAGAATTTCCAATTAATTAATTAAAATTTTTGTTACTTACTAGAAACATCTTCTATCCTTTTCCTTCTAATTCCTAATATAGTGCATCTTGTATTAGTCATTATTATTTCGAAACTGTGATAAATTATTTAATTGTAATATAAAAATTATAAATGGCAAAATATTGGATTGCATTACCCGGCGCCTCCACCATTTTCACATTTCGTACTAACTATAAATTACAGTAATATTATAAGATTGATGTTGTTATTTGATAGAAAAATTAATAAGAATTATGATCGAATATGAAGAAAAATCCATGTTGTATAGTAAAACTAACGATCAAAAACAAGATGAGGTGAATTTTTATTATAATAATTTAGTTTGGGAAATTTTTCCATATGTCGAAATTTTTTGCTAATGCAGATATTATTACAACCTTTCACATATCATTTGAAAATAACAAAAGAGGAATATATTTTGAAAATATCGAAAATTTTCAATTATTGGTTGAAAATTCCTGATGATAAAATGAAACAAATTGAAGAAATTGTTCGAACGATCTATCGAACCAATTTACTGTAAATATTTATGTATTTTTCCTAAATAAAACTACAATTGATTGATCGTAAAATTTCAGTTTAGACGAGATACACGACTATCCAACAACTAGAAATGATTCAATCGTACATTCAATTTATGGTATACCGAGTACAATTAATTCCGCATATTATGCATTATTTATAGGTATAGAACGATTGCTTGATCTACAAAAACCCGAAGCTGTAAATCTATTAATTGAAACTGGACTAGTAGGGCTTAGAAATGAACTGAAAGAAAAACATTGGAGCGATTATAACATTTGTCCATCTGAAGATGAATACAAACAGATGTTAATCGGAAGTAAACTGAATAGGTATAACAAATAAAAATCCAACGATTCTATTCAATTTTTTTGTAGAAAGTGCTAGTTACGTTCAATTTATTGTCCGATTAATGCAGTTATATAGCAATAATCAAGAAGATTATACGAAATTGACAGGGATTTTCGGACAATATTTCCAAATACGAGATGATTACATCAATTTGAGAAAAGTATAATTTTATTTATTTATTTTTTCCATCAACTATATTGAATCATCTACTCAATTCCAGAATATTGGCGATAATGATTATTGTAAAGATTTAACTAAAGGTAGATTTACGTTTCCAATTATCCACGCTATTCATAGTCAACCTAAAGATAATCAAATGATTAGTATCCTTTCATAATATTGTTTTAGAGAAGAAATAGCTTGATTTTTAAGTTTTACTTAATAATTAATAACAGATATGTTGGTGCAACGTACTAAAGATATCGAAGTAAAAAAATATTGTTCGTTATTATTGGAAAAATTCGGTAGTTTTGATTATACAAAAAAAGTATTGTCGGAATTAGATCGAGAAGCTAGATTTGAGATGAGGAAATTTGGTGGTAATCCTCATATGGAACAAATATTGGATTCTATTAAAATCAATTGAATCGAATCTAATTTTTGCATTATTTGGTCTATGAGCAATTTTGAATTATTTTATTCTTAACTAACGTACTGAATGTTAGAAGAGAATATTTTTTTTGGGAAATTAAAGGCTATCTAGATAGTTTTATTAAATTCTAAAATATACAGAATCGCTTAAAAGCAAATTCCCTATTCTTCTAATCACATACCATTATTTGTCATCTTGATTGTCTTTCAACAGTAATTGATTAGATCATTATTAGAAAGTGTTTTTTCTGATGAGTTCAGTAATATATATAGCATATAATCTCTCATAAGAAACCTTGGGAAAAAAAAGATTATCTTATAAAGAAATCGAAAGGATTCGAATCGGGTGATCTTGCTGGCCAAACAATTATTATTACTCACCTTCCAATCCACTTTTTAGAGAATATAGCATCTATATATTGTAATACTTGACGTCCAGAAGGTTCTTATGTCATAGAAGTATTCCAATAAAATATGGGACATGCATATTATGTTATATCACTAACAGTGAGCTTAGAGAAAAAGTAGCTTTCTTATCAATGAGTTGTTCTATTTATATGCAACATTGATTTGAGGTAATAGCAAGATTTTATCTATTGACTGCTATTCGAGAAACGGGTTTCGAATTACAATACTTGAACAATTATTGCATTCTTCAGATCTATCTCTCAACAATTTCTTTTGAGAAACAGCTCAGGGGTAACAAATTTGATGATGATAGCGCGACAATTATATTGTCGGGAATATCATCGCATACTTTCATTTCTTGGTATACAGAAATCAATGCAATTAGAACCTACGTTGACGAGATGAAGTGATAGAGGAGAATTAGATAATATTTTTCTACATCGAAGTTTTCATTAGTATCTCTACCGAATTATGAATCATGCTTTTTCAAGGACTGATATGGAATTTGTAATGAAGCATGACTTTCGAATTATGATAAGATAAAACGAGTATAGTAGAGAAATAAAAATAATAATAATTTCGATATTTATATATTTAGGTGAATTTAGAATACAAATGAAATTGAATATTTTGTATTACCAAATGAATTTCTCTATCCTAATATGAAACAAAACTTAATATTCAATCAATACTAGATAGATAATAGGTCTAGTAATTCTTGAATATAAGGATTATAGCCGAATTTCTCCATTTCAATCATAATTTCTCCCTTCAAATCCAACAAAACTTTCTCTGTATAATCAAAACTACCATATTGTTCCAATAAAGATACACAATGTTTTTTCAATTCCACATCTGTAGTACGTTGTTTTAAAATATCTAGATTTTTTTTATTAAGCAAATATTCCACAATAAATAATAAATATTTGATTTGTTATAAAAATAAAAGGATACCCATCACTTGATTATCGCCAGGATGACTAAGAATAGCGTGAATAATTGGAAAACTAAATTTTCCTTCTGTTAAATCTTCGCAATATCCTTTCCACTTCATATACTGAAATTAGAAATTAGAAATTTTATATAATACTAGAGAAAACTATACCTCGGTTGAACGTAGATTAATGTAATCATTAAGTATTTGGATATATATAGCAAGCATCGAGGTGAATTTAGTGAAATCTTCTTTATTATCACTGAATATTTGCATCAATCGAATAATAAACATGTACGTACTACCAGTTTCTATAAATCAAATAAATTCTACAACAATTTTCAATCTAGAAAGAAATAACTGGAAATACTTTCGATACACATCTGTTTATATTCATCTTCTGTTGGACATATGAAATTATCACGCCAATAAATATCAATTCCTTGACCTTTAGTCAATGGTAGTATTTGTTCAACAAAGACATTAACCGCCTAAACTTTTATAAATATAATTATTAATAAGGAATTTGATTGATTATTACAGTCACCTCCGGATTTTTAAGGGCAGATAGATGTTGTAAAACTATAAAGAAACCATAAATTGATGTATTAATTGCTTGGGGTATACCATAAACTATATGGGCAGCTGGAACACCACCTCTTACTTGCGAATCATCCTGGATATCATCAATACTAAAATTTCAAAATCATAAATATTAATCAATTATTAATAGAAAAATATTATCAGTTAATCTTTAAGGAATCCTCACAGTAAAGTAGATTTGTGAAAAATTTGTATGATTCCTTCAATTTGTTTCAATTTCTCATCAGGCACTTTCAA
>JAZBGX010001196.1:0-20345 GCA_037414775.1 Zonitis immaculata
TATGTATATAGTATCGACTATACAATGGTTGTGTTTATTTAACAAATATTAGAATTGGATTTTTTTCGAGTGTGTTATTTGTGCAACACACAAAGCAATATTTGAGTTGACGAGAGTTATACAAAAACAATGGCAGTAAATCTGATAAATATTGAGAAAAAGTGGAAAACTTTTGCAAATACAAAAGCAAAATTTCGTTCGATAAACAATAATTCTAAATGTTTATATTTCGAAATTATAGAAACAATTTCATTGAATATAGGTAATCATCAAAATTTAACCATTTTTTCGTAAAGTTTTATTTTTATTCGTAAATTGTTTAAATGTTGATTAAGATTTTCCTTTGAGTAGTCGATGTAATTTTGTTCAAACAAAAATATGAAAGAATTATTTTTGTATAATTCAATTAGTGCAAAAATTAAGCGTTTGTTCAGGCAACCGTTATTATTATTTGTGTGTGAATTTTATATTTCGTAGTAATTATTCAAAGAACATTCAGTAGATTTTCTTTTTTGTCTCGTAAATTGTATAGTAGCGTATTTTTTGTTTTGTTTTTTCAAATAAAGTGGAACAGGTCGAGGATATTATTGTTGTTATGTATAACAATCAACTGGTCCGTTCCTAGGCCACCATTAACGATTGTACTTGACTTTTTTCAGGTGGCAAAAGAAACAACAACCTCAAAAATAATCAAAGCGCTATTCTTCACATTGCATACGTTTTATTATTATTAGTATTGTTATTTTATACAACAAAGGAAGTGCTTTATATTAATTGCGTTGGCTAAAATAAAATGTCAATATTATGATAAAGTACAACATTCATAAATTTCAGCATACTATACTTTGATTAAATTATATGAAAATATTCTAAACAAGAATCACAAAAACAATAAATAATAAAGTTTTGAGTTTTCTATGAAATTAGAAAAGACAATGCCTGTTTTATTCTACCCACTCTATTTAGAAATTAGAATTTACGAATTTATAACAGTTGAAATGTTGATCGTTCTCGATTTTGCATGACGATTAACACAAACAGAGAATATTCATTGTTTTTTTGTAAACATACAGGATGTCCGGAAATCATACGTAATAAATTCGAGAGGTGATTCTACATTCAAAAATAATGGCACAACTCTATGTAACAATTTCTCGAAAGCTTAATACTAAATGGGAGCTAAAGGGTCTCCAACTTATTTTTAATATATGAACTGTATACCAATAATATACACAAACTCTGGTGGAAAATGGATGACCCTAAAGAGCCTAGAGTGCTTTGGTTAGATACAAAATGGTTCAGATCTTTTTTATCTGTTGACTATTGTGACTTTTATTTAATTTCCAATAAAAATCACGGGAAAATCTATACTCAGTCGATAAAGTCGGTCGTATTTTAGTAAACTGCATTCAAAGTTAAGCACTAATTGAAAACAGATAGAAAAGTTCTAAACCATTTTGTATCATCCAATTGCCAACAAATTTTGTGCCTTGATATAATAAAATTCGAGGACATACCAAAAAAGTTTGCGATAAATTTTCTTTAGGAAAAAATTAGTTTCATCTAAAATTTGAAATAATATTATTATATTCGAGAAATCTTACAATTGATAATTAAAATCTTCTAATTAATAATACTATTCCAACATGAATTTATTTGAACTAATTTACATAGTTGTGTTTCTAGGGTCCAATGGAACTGAAGTTTGTTTTTCAATTGTGAATTTATATCACTGTAGCGTACAATAATGCATACATTAAACTAGCATAACGTTATATAGCCTCATGTTTAGCTAAAATTTTAATAGTTTAGGCGAAAAACCTTCAACAGCGTTATTATAAACGTTTATTGTATAAATTACAGATATAATGAATTCATCAATTGATAAGAATTTTACAAATTATAGTGTGTAGAAATTGATATTTGCTCAAATTTGGTTAATTACTCATGTTGATTCATTAAAATACTAATAATAAAAATAAATGATCCGTATTATACATGTTGTGTCGTATTATGAATAGATGTATAGAAAACTTCGAGATTCTACTTTTGAACACAAAAGGTTCTATATAGGATAAAGTTCAGCAAAGAAATTTCTATAATCCGTTTCAAGATCAGCAGAAATTATGAAGCTCATTTGAGTGTTATCTATGAATAGGCCAGATATATTTACAGTTGATCTAGTAACAGGTCCATTTAACAATGAAATAATTTATTAAACCATTTAACTTTCGTATACTTCCAAAACAGACGTATATTGGCAATTATGAAATATTTTTGCATGAAAATTAAAAGACCTAGTGGATATAGTATGTATTTTTTAAACTAAAGGTACTTCCGGTTCTAAACGGAGAGATACGTTAATTATCTTTGAATTATAGGTTCAATTTTATCTGAATTTTAATAAAATTGTGATTTATCGATTATTATTCAAGATAAAAGCGGATTCAATTAACAAATTGTTTTGGCAAAATTTAAAATATATAAATATTTTTACGATTATAAAAGTCTGATTATTGTCAACAAACAACTGTTGTCCGGGGTAACAACGAAAACGAGACAGGGTTATTATTAATTTATATGAAAAAGCACACTCTAATTAATCATTCATTACTTTTGCGTCTGATATTTTAGGATCATAGTAACCAGTCGAATTTTTATAATTTCAACGAACACAAATTTGGACATTAAATGTAAAACAGATATATACGTTAATATAAATGAAAGATAATTAAAATTTCCATTGATTGGTTGGTAATTTGACTTGCATTCCATTTATGAAGAGTGAGTTTTGACAGTTTGAAAAATGGCAAAATGGCAAAAGTCGCAGATGACTTATTCTCTTATAATCAAAATTCAATTTGAATGAAGCAATAAAATTACAAACATGAAAATCTATAATTGAGGAATGTCAGCTTTATAAACTTTTCGATTTAGGTATATACACAATCACATTTGTCAACATGTTATATATTTGACTGATTATTTGAACAATCGACCATATTCCCAATTGTTTTTATATTGAAGGACAAAAACAAAGGCATCAGAACAATATAACTTTGTAGATTGTGGATGTCACACATTATAGGAAATAGGAGAATCGATAGAAATTATAAACCATATTTATTTATGTTAATGAAGTCGCAGATACTCGAGTGTTCTATTCGAAATAAGTAAGATAACTGATATTTCCGGTAGAAACGGAAGTGCATTCGATTTAAAAATATTCCTATATACATACACAAATTTGTATGTTCAAATATTGTATACGATCAACAAATCAACAAATATTGAAAAATATAACTAATTGAACGAATTTATTTATATTTAACAGTAAAATGTGATTGATTTTAGTCGAAATCTCATATTATTATTGAATATATGGGATAAATTCGATTATTTAAATTGAATGTGATTAGAAAATGGAAAATATTGTGAATTGTGCGCTGAATAAGAACAATCATGCAATTATATAAATAAAACTATCTATAATAAATTTATCTACAAACATGCTACAAGCTAATTTTATATTATGAGAAAACAAATTGGATTTTATTAAAAAAAAATATTTATACCCATAATGCATAAATCCGCGTGGTACACGTAAAGGATAAGTGCGCCACGACGCGCTATATCCTGATACGAGTGCTGTTATTGTACTAGCAGGAGATCCTATAACGACACCAGCGCAACGTTAACGCGCATCATTTACAGGCCTTATAGCAATATAGCTCCTGCTATGCTGTTTATGCTTTTATTTTATTTTTTCTATATAAATATAACAGCTATGTACCTATCTAGGTACATTGAACATTGAACAGTAGCATCGGTTGAATCTCTTCTTGTTAATTTGCCCCTTATTGCTATATTATCATCAATTGAGCTAATAAATTAGTAAACCAGTGTTAATAAAATTCCACGGACGATTTCTATGAAAAAATTGTAATTATTTAATTGCAATTTGATTTATTTTCGGGGATAAATCACTAAATGAATTGCCCTTTCAATTTACAATTACGGAAATCAATTTGAATTTAAACAACCAATTCTAGCCATCTATCCTCAATTTGCTAACATGTTTTCAAAATTGAACCGATAAAGTCCTGAAGGGATTTCGAACTTATTTAAACTTTGAACTGAATTAATTAAGAATATTTCACCATTTATTAAGGTATTTTATCAACTTGATATAGAGGTATTAGCTAATATAAAGTAGCTATGAAATATTTAAATTATAATCGTATTGTTAGTCGGAAAATGTTATCAAATTATCTTTTTTGTTTCAATTACAAAAGAAATTCCCGTTGGCAGTTAATAAATACTTGTTATAATAATTCATTGAATTAATTGTTGTATTTTTCTTATTAAAACAGCATATAGAAATTGTTTTTTTGTTTTTGTTTTGTTGTTGTTTTATAAGAAAAATTACATGCTATACGTGTTCGGAATATAAACATCATGCTGATTTCCGCTATATTTTAGCTACAATTGATTTAAATATGTATGTGTCGTCCATCACGTTTTCCACAATTTCATTTTGTTTTGGTAATGTGGAAAAAATGAAATGCCCCAGTTTTCAATGCGAGTTTATATAGATTTTGAATCGAAATAGGTATTTAATTATTGTTAAAAATGTTGTATTTATAGAAAATTCGAATTTTTTTTCAAATATTCGATAATATTATCAATAAATTTGTTGAAGCCGTTTCTAATAAAATTGTTAGAGAATAAGCGAGGTCATATTGCGCGACACCCAAGGGAAGTTTATTAAATATTTCAACGATACTAAACTAACTAAAATAGACAGGATATGGAGAAGTATTTCTAAATATAAAACTTCTATTATCAGACAAACGAACATTGAAAAAGTTATTTTGTTGAAATTTTCGTAATAAACAAATTGTTGAAAATATTCTAATTGCTATACAATACTAACATTTTTAAGGATACACAACTAGGACAGTGATTGATAATAGTTGTGATTCTTCGTCCTGGCAATATGACATGATTTATTTATGTTCTGTTTCAGATAATTAATTGAAATGGATTAATTATTAATAAATTGTTCTGACGTTAGAACTAGAATTGAATTCCATTAATAAAATGATTATACTCCGAGTTAAAACAAAATTAGATAATTTTTAAGTTAATTCCATAATATTTCTCGGAGCGTTGAATTTCTTATTCTAGCGGAAATTGTACAGCAGATTTAGAATAAGATATTTTCTATTTAGGTTTTTAACAAAAAAAAGTGTAGTAATCGTCGAGTTCAAGGTTTCATCAGTCTAATTTATTGATGTTTTCTGTATAAAATTACAAAAATATTTGATTTAATTTTAATTTTCTAAATTTAAAATATCTAAAATAAACAACATAAGATTATTTAATTAAAGGAATGATTCATATATTTACTATTTAGAAGATTACCTATATTTGAAACGTGAAAATTGATATATATGGAAAATTTAAAATTGAAATTACTTTTGGTGAATGATATTTTCAACAGTATGTTGTCGTTGTTTTTTAAAATTTTATAGTATAACTATTCTGAAAGATACTAACGTTGTTTGAAAGAACAAACTTCTACTTTAAGAAACTTCTAACTAGAACCCTTTAAAAGTTTCACTCACTAAATTCAAAATAAAAAAAGTTGTCGACATTTTTAAGGATAAATCTTTGAAGATAAATGAATGAATTTGCGATTTCTTTCCAAAATAAATACTTTAAAACATATAAAATCAAGTATGATCTTTATTGTGTTGATATGTACGTAAAATAGAGAGCTGCTGGATTTGACTAACGAAGGAATAGTGGAAATAAGTGAAAACAATACGAACGAAAATTTTCCGTTGATAAAACATAAAATAATTATTGTTTGAATTTAGGTAATTTCAACTTGCGTAAGCTGTGATTTATCTGATAATTCAGTGAGTCTATAGTTTATATTTTCTTATAGTAAAAGTTCAGAAAGTGAATAAAACAATACGAAAAGAGAATTTATACGAACGTAATCTTCAACCTTCGATGTGAAATTATAAGGGCAAGTAAATTATAAACCATAATAACGTCAAGATGCTTTAGCTTTTTATTAAGCTTCATTTTCTATAATTTCATAATAAACTCACTTGCACCACATTTCAAATTTTAATTATAAACTTTCGAATACTAATTAGTATTGTTGAAAACAAAAAAAGAACTGCCAAATGTTCAACATTCGCATTAGGTTGTTTTAAAATTTTAGAATAATTAACGTATACATGTATCTTATTGTTAGTAATTATTAACAAACGATTTCTCAGCCTCAATAAAGAAATTTTGAAAATAAATTAATTCCACGTAAGTAACAAGTAATTAACCAATTGATTATATTAGAAAAAATTCTTGATTAAACTAAAATAAATTTTCTAATTCTAATTTCACGAATCGATTTCATTCTAATTAGAAATTATAAGAAACATAAAAACGGTTATTGTGTAGAATTTGATTTTGTTTTTCTATAAAATTGTCGAATGACTCCTTTGTGGCACACAAATATTGTTATTTTTATATTTCAGTCAAGAACTTTACTACTTTGTAATAATATTTGACAGGTCACCAAAAATATTTCATAAAATCAATCAATAAATATACATATATATAAGTATATAAGTATATAATAAAAAACTTTGTTCCCTTAGTTTGTAGTGAGAATAAATAAAATTGAGTTGTTAGACATGATACAACGTAAAAAGAACAATAACAAAAGAAATAGATTTTTTTTCGTATACAGCAAATGAACAATAACATCATTTACTACAATCATTATGAATATTCTGAACAATGCTATTGTAGTAAATGAATAAAATGAAACAATATAAACTAGGATCGGTGTCAGATTGATTAACACCCTTTATGCAATATAAATCAAAAATGGTTGTCTTAATAATGAAGTAGAATTATAAATATGGAAAATTTGAACATTAAGATTAATAATTGTTAATCTTCAAGAAATCTGCGTGTAATTATCTAGAAAGAACGTCAATAAGATTTACAGAAATGAAATTTTCATTACTATTACTGACTTATAACAGGTGGAATTATTGATGATTATAGTTTCAAGTTTATAGCTCTAAACTTTTCCATAATTTGTAAGAAAACTGTGATATGAAAATATTTAACTATTCAATAGATTTAGTATAATTTTATTCACGATAAAATTTCGATAAAATCATTTATAGATTTGAGAGAGCATCGTTCTTTTTTACTTTTATTAATTTCCAAAGGAAAATGCCGATTCTAGCGCTATTATTATCTTAACGTAATCGATGATGGAAAGCGCATTTTTAACAAAAAATAAAAAGATGTAATTTATTTAATATAGTTCGGTTTTGACCAATTTTGACCGTATATATATATAATATATACATATATACGAATACTCTAGGGATATTTTATCCTTTAAGTAATTTAGCAATACTATATTTTGTTCAATTAATATTTTAGTAGTGTTTGAATAAATACGCCTCTTGTGTAATGATGAATTATTGATTTTCATCTTATTAGAACTATATAGAGTTTAAGTGCTGTTAAGTGTCATAAAATTGTTATTAAATAACACCGTTGAGAATGCAGTTTTATTTTTATTTATTTATTTTTACAATTAATTTGTGCTAGCGACAATAAATAATGATAAAAATTGTAATTGTCATAGGAAACAACGAATGATATTGTGAACGTAAAAATAAGTGTAGCAGAAGATATAAATGGCGTACATACTGTTCTGAACAGATGATGGCGTAGACTGTACCGCAAAAAAAAAAAAGATATAAGAACTCGTAAAGATTAGTTCAATGATGTATGGATGGCCATTTGACTATTACGTAAAATTCTTACGACCATAAAGAAAATATTATATAAACATTTTTCTTTTTTCTTTTTCAATTGTTAATAAGAATTATCCGATTATGATTTTAATCGTAATTAAAAAGCGATATTAATGAAAGTCATATAATATTGAGTGTTGGACGTAAATTTACGTTTAATTTTAAGGAATATGAGATTAATTAAGGGATTAAACTATCAACATCTTGTTAAAAACAGCCCTCTTGAAATCAATGAGGTGATAAATTTGAGTCAGAACATAGAGCAGAACCGGATCGAGGATCAGATGAAATATTTTTAATGAAACTTTCAATAGATTGTTAAGTTCCATTTGAGGTAAATTTCTATTAGAACTTCAATCGTTTTCAGATGGAGAAATTAGAAAATTCGTAGCATTCTTCTAACAAGATTTATGAAATTAATATTTTTCGGTTATATTGAAGCGAATAATGTTTCTTTTCTAATAATATTATTAAATTCGTAATTGTGAAAATTCGATCAAATATAAGTCGTTGAAAATTTTCATTAAATATATTTCGTTTATTTTCTCTTCGCACTAAATTCAATTAGTAATTCCCTTTTTATTTAGATACATTAACTCGAAATTAGAGAGATTATTTTATTTTTATTGAAATTGGATCTATATGTACGAGTTTTCATGTGAAAATATTATATATTTGCGTCCTCTATCATGCGATACGCTGTAAAATGGAAAAGTAAAATTGTGTGTATTTGTGTGACAGCACTAACAATGTATTCTCATGATAATTGATTTCAGAAACAAACAAAATCCATTTGAAAAACGAAATACTTTAGAATTTTTAAATTTATCAAGTCTACCATTCAATAAAGTTGCATTATTTGAACTGCAACTCGTACAAATTCTCGTTGTAGTCGATTTTCAACCAATTTACATAGAAAATATATAGAATTTAAGGATTTGAGTCTTGAACTTCTATATAACTTGTTTTAAAGTTAACAATAAAATTCCAATAAATCGGTTTATTCAATTGTTATTTTCGATAAATCAACTAGTTGGATTTTATCAAAATTCAATACACGTTATTTTATATTTAGCAAAATTTAAATTATTATCAATTCTATACTATCACGATCATTTATAATTAGTATTATTATAACAATTGTCGACAATTTATGATCCGAGCTAGTTTAAATTCACCATAAATGATTATATTAACAGTTTCCTAAACCAATTATGTCAATATCTTATAATATAAGTTGTATTGTTTGTGGTCAATAAGAAAAAAAACTATAAACAATATCTAATAGACTATTTCGATATTGTATACGAAATAATCTATTTTATTGTTGGAAAGAAATTATTTATCGAATCATGGATTTTTTTGAGATAAAACAAAACTATGATCGGAACAAATTTTATTGAATAACTATATCGAATTTATTTTATAAATAAATGAGATATTTGTGTACGAAAGTACAATTGAAAGATTCGATTAATTATTGAATTAGATTTTGATCAATCAATTCCATCAATTAATTCCAAAATCATTTGATCCAGTGACTTATTATTATTTTATTAGCGATTTTTGATAGAATTGAATTGTTAAATTTAAATATTCTGAGCTATCGATTGAAGGCAAATTTTTAATTAACATTGTGAAACATATTTATGGCAATCTTTTTTTTTGGATTGCTCAATAAACTATTAATTGATAATATGAAACAAAAACATTATATAGATAATATTTGGAGGAGTAAGTCGGTTGAACTACGAAAATTTCCATTATCCTAGTTTGCGGATGAAATGGTACAACATACCAAAACCGTTATTCATTCGTTAATTGAAATACCAAATTCCTTTATAATTCGAGTTGAAATTAAGCATTCAGAACAACAATAAAAAATAAATATATATGTAAATATTATATAAACATAATTTTATGGAGATTTTTGAATAAATGATATTTTCTACTATTATAGTTGGTTCATTAAATATTACTAGATTGCTTGAGAAAAATTTGTCAAGGATGTATCTACATCATTAATTTTAACAGTAATTATAAGCTATTCCAATATGTCAAAGTATAAATTTCAACCCTATTATGTGTTGCGTTATATTTTTTGTCTTCTCTGATTTCTGATTGGTTTTTTGGATGTTTGCCCGTATTTCTCATTTAAAATGGGTATTGAAATATATATATATATATTTATAAACCCTAATGCAACTTAAAATCGATCATTAAAGATGAATTATAATAATAATAATAAATAATAAAAATGATCAATATAAATATTAACAGAGAGTTTTTAAAACTTTACTCATTATAAAAACAACATTAAGCGAATAATTTTTTCAATTTTTTGTTCTCTCAATTAACGAGAATAAAGAATAAAAACCTTCTAAACAAATATTCCAAAAAGATCCAAATCTACATCGAGATATAAGCATTTATTATAGAATACATAAAAAAGAATATATGATTACCTAAACTACATTAAAAGCATGACGTATCTAATTTAAACATATCAGAAAATAATTCAATTTTAAATTTATAATCAAATATTTATTTGATTTTTATAAATAGTCGACTGAATTTCCACTGAAAATATGTTCTTTCATTTTTTTTATAAACGACCTGTGTGTGTGTGTATGTTTTTTTTTTTCGTTTCTATTTTACCGATTTCCAAATTACTGTAGACATGAAGGAAATTTTGAACAGTAGAAACGATAATGATGCGGAAAGAACGTGGAATAAGTTTTAACAGCTTTTCAAATTATTAAAATTGAAAGCTCGAACATTTATAACAATAGTTTTGCCACAAATAATCCTAGACGACTGATTATATAATTATATTTAAGATATAATGTGAAATAATTTGTAATAAATTGAATGTTATACTTATTTATTTATCGATGATTTTGTTGTGTCCTATTTTATGATTTGATGCAGCTTCTATCTAAATTATATTTGATTTTTGTTTGTAAAGTTAATAAAATGGAAGTTTTAACAGGTTCGTTATCAACAATAGAAAACGGAAGATGTTTCAATTTACAAAATCAGCAGAAACAAACTGGGAATTCTAATGATAAGAGTATAAATTAAGATTCTATCAATCATAATATTGATTTGTTTTGAGCCAATCATTTTCATGGTGTAGTTGAAGATGTCCTTTTACTGGAACAATGAGCATTATTTTAATGGAAACTATTCAATAGAATTTGCGTTTTATTTCAATAATTACGAAAATTTCTTAATGCAAAATGGATTTATCGGTATTCTTTTGAAAACATCAAAAAAATAATTGGACACTGGCTAGTTATCAGAAATAATAGCTGATATATGGTTGATTGGAAATGGCATTACTATTGTATGTTGGTTTTATTATCAATGGAATTGTCAACAACGATCTGATGAAATACACAAATGGCTGTCGAATTTTCCACTTGCAATATTCAATTTATTACATACGTGGATACAATGTATGTGTCGTCAAATTAATCGTTGCGTTTTAGACAAAAATCAAATATCATTTTTTTACTAAACAACATATATTTCAATAATAAAAATTTTATATTAAAATTTCGTCTAAATATATCGCCCATTCGATAATATGATGCAGCTGTAGTAATAATCAAATTAAAGTCGTTAGAATTTATTGAAATTGAATTGGAACTGGTTTCGATTTGCATTTATATAAGAGAAATATACAGTTATACGCAAAAAAATATAACAAATAAAAAAAAATTATTTGGAATTTATATAAGATTTGGGGTAAAGAACGATAAATTACAACTTGGAAGGTTTTGCTATTTCCGCTAACATTATGTACAAACAGAAACAAGCCATTTGTTTTAAATTCGAACTTTTAGTAAATAGAACATAACAAATTTCAAGTGAAACCTATCTGAATCATCAAAACGGAATTAATCTTACTTTCAATAAAAAACAAATATTATATAAAAAAAAAAAATTACAACTCAAACTCATAAACTAAATCTGAAATTCAACGATGCAATGTAAAGAGGTAAAAACAGGATTTAAAAGTAGAGTTATATAAAAAAAATTCTATACAAAAATACTATATTTAATACGAAAAAAAAATAAATGTTTTGAAACAGCGAATTTACTCTCACATAATTTTTAAATTTATGCAAATACAGTGAAAGAATTTTTTGAAGAAGAGCATAAAATTTTTGTGACGCTCCAATTGGGTAATCATTTGAACGAACTTGTTTTATAAATATTAAAATTTTTAAAAATACAACATGAAACATTGTTTATTATTCTAAATTTAATTACGGCTTACAAATCCCATAGTTATATTCATAATTATGGGATGAATTTCTAATAAAGCAAAATTTAATTACTCATATCATTTTATAGTTCTAATATACGATTCAATATGGAAATTCATCAATATTCAATCGAATTTGTTTTAATCACAAAATGCAATTATTAAAAAATAGAATTTAGATGCGCAATACCCAAGAGAATGGCAAAAATAATAAAAAAAAACATAACTGGTCGTTTATCATAAATAATCATGCCCAAAATGGAACGTCAAATCGCTGGATTTTGGGACACACGACGGAATTATGTGAGGATCTTATAAATATGAGCCCATAACGTAGATGCATAAATTTTGACAAAGACATTCTACTTAATTTAGTTTAGTCATCTGTTTGTATTCGGATATTTTTACGAATCTCCTTATATATAATAATTCCGGAAAAAGTATTCAAATCCAATGAGCATTAGAAAATATTGAATAAATAACGCATCGCATTCGGTAACTATCGTTTAACATTTGTGATATCAATAGTAATTGTTTAGTTAACAATAATGTGGAATTCCTGTGGGATTTGTTAGTAACAGTTGCTACTTCTCCCGTTCAATAAATAATTTATGATAAACATTTCGCATTTGATTCAATATCCTGATATTGAGGGCCAAACCCCGCCTCAAGGTACTTTCATTTACAGGAAATTACATATTGTTCGATATATTTAGAAATTTTTAACCAAATTGAATAGAGGATTTTGTTGAAATTTATTCCATCCTTAATTATACATTCAACCAACTACAGATTCGAATATACATCACATGTTTGTATATGTTATTTACACTGATATACATTACAAAGCTGTCGCACCAAATGCGTTGGATTGCTACATACTTACACGTACTGCATTTAGTTGCTTAAAATGATATTGAATCAGACTATATACAAGTATTATTATTATTAAATTGACCACAATATAGTCGCTCTAATATAACTTGAAAGAATCGGAATTTTCAATGAATGGAAGCCCAATCGATAACAGTTTAAGAATAAAGTGAGGAAGATATCGTTCCCCGGCGAATCCACCAAATTTCGTCAAAGATTAAAAATTCACATACAATCACCGTTTATTATTATTTTTTTTTAAATTAATTTCAAATAAATCGATTCTTAATTCCCCATCATTATCGAAAAATCGAGAAATATTTCAAGGAGATTTTCGAAATATATGTACAGTGTGAAATATTGTAGTGCAATTCACAATTAGGAACACAATTGCTTTACTAAAATGTCATCTGTCGAGTTAAGCTCGGTTTGAATTTATTTTGACAGCGAGCCAGTTTTTGCGGAGTTGACAAAAAAGACTATCCTAATATCGATTTCGGACGCTTTAATCATCGACTTGAAGATAATAGATTAAATATTGAATAATGTTAGTGAGTGAGAAAGTGAGTTTTTTTATCAACAATGAATTGTAGTTTATTGTTGATCTTCAAAGATTATGTCCTTGGAGACTTCTAGGGTTTATTTATTTATTTATTCATTTATTATTGGTATATTGTGATATTATTAGTAGGAAGTTACTGTTGTTTGCATAACCACATCTAGTTGGAACTTACCTTTCTTCTTTCCGCCAAACATGCTAGGAATGCTTGTATTTGACTAACGAAGAAAAAAAAGGAAAAGAATTACATGTTTTGATTTTGTTAATATGGACAAAGACACGTGATATATACACGTGCAATGAATGTTGTTACACTATAAAGATAAAAGTTTTAAATTTGATCGCGCAGGACTTATTGGGATAAATACGGATACCTATATGCGAGCTTTCACAGCCCCCGTAACAACGATACTGCGATGTCTCTACATATTAAAGCTTTATATTTAAAGCTTTCTATCTCCGATTATTACCGATCCAATACGAAAAGTCAATTATGTTTAAGTAGAAACTTGTTTCCTATATAAACAATATAACAATAAAAAAAATGTTTGATCCTGTGCCAATTACGATATAATATAATATGATTGGATTAAAAGCAAGAATAATCGAAGGCTATTATGAAAATTTGATTCTTATCTAATCTCAATAAGTAAAACAAAAAAGCTAATTAAATGGATTAAGTGACGAAATTAAGATTTTCTTTACTGTAAATTGCAAACGAATGATTATAGGTGATTTTGGTATCGATGGGAATGTGAATTTGATTCGAGAAATCTAAACACTAATTATGAATTATAAAAATCGAATTAATGTTGTAAATAATAAATTAATCATTTAAGATAAATAAGTAGGAGTAATAAAGGCATATTGATCGATAATCAGTAATAGATTATAGAATAAAAAATAATGGTATACTATAATTGAGTTTAATTTGAATGCAATGAATGAATAAAATATTTTTAATCAAAAATAAACTCACGTTCTTCTTGATCAAAACGTCCTTTAATATATTTGTAAATTCGCTGATAAAATGAAACTTTTCTCTTTGTTTCACTATGGCCACCTATCGACGAATTGCCATTCTTATTGCCTTGAGCACGATCCTTTTTCAAGTTTTGGTGTGCAACTACGCTATACATCCTGCATAAAATCTGCCGAACAAATAATTAAATTCTAACAATTACAATATTTACAAAAAAATACGCAAAAAAAATGAATGCTACAGTTAGTTCGACGTCTTTCGAAATTCGATTTATTCCTATTCTTATAATAATAATGGCAAGGATTAGACTAATCCCTTATAAAGGATAAAATTATTTTATAAGAAAAATGTAGAGATAAAAACTCTATATAAATTTGGAAAACTGAATAATTGGAGGATTTTCGAAAAATCACAAAATTGAGTAGAGGCGTATCAGCAACCATAAATACAGGACATGATTAGATGAGATATTTATTAATCCTATAGAATGAGAAATATTTTGCAAAATTTATAAAAAAGAACAACAGCAATCAATTACAACTGGTAAAAATAGAATGCTGATAAAAAAAATTTAATGCGTCAAAAGTTTAATTTCAAGCAAATTAGCATCTAATTTTTTTTTTATCGTATGAACAAAAGAAAACTTATAGACTAATAAAAAAATTGCTTGATTGTCGATCGATTTTAAAATTGATGATTAATTTTGATTGATCAATAATGAAATAGGAAGTATTTATACAAATTTGGATTAATTGTAAGTATTAAGACCGCTATATTATAGCTGGGTATTTCCATTTCAACAAATCAAATAGAATTATAAATTTGTGTTGTATTCAAAGTAAATTTGTATAGGCAAACAAAATTATTTCAATTTCAGTTTAATAAGAAATTATGTTGAACCAAACAACAGATGTTGGTTTGAATATAAACGATTTCAAACTTTAATAGATTTTATTTAGAATAAATTCGATATAATTCAACTGTTTGGAGATTTTCAAATTTAATTTTTATGTAATAAGTATGGCGATTTGTAAATATTAAGACTTATCATGGAAAACTGGTTCATTCAATTTGCAATACAATTTATAAGAACGTGTTAGACATTAACACAATTTTCATCAATTACTTATAATATATTGTGAAGGTGAACATTTTCTTCTGTTGCAAGAAAAATAACTTTCCAATAAATAAAATTTTTATCTAAGCTCAAATGAATAGAAGAAAAATAAAAGAATAACAAAGAGCAAAAACAAAATTAGAGCTGATTTTGACACCATTCTAGGCATGAATTTAAATAAAATTACTCAATCATTACAAATTGTAGAATAGGTACAATTTAATTCTATATTTCCAACTCCTCCCTTTTCAGCTATATAACGTCATTTACTGACGGACAATTACTTTTAAGCCCGCCAAAAGATACTTGAATTTCAATGGACTAAAAGCTTTCGGAAAATTTAAATTTTTCTCTTTCAGATATTGTTGAAATTATTATATATATATATATATATATACATACCCTTCTGATTCATAATTTTAAATATAATACGGCGACATTAAACTTATTGCTAAATTATTCAATAATAAATCAACAATTATTTAGTATATTGCGTCTTATTTTCGATCGATATCAATAATTGTTAAATAAATGGTTAGGGGATTATTAATAGTTGTAACAAAGATAAATATCTAACGAGAACATGAAAAATTTATTTGGAAAAAGCATAAGGCGAGAAAAATCCTATTTTTTTTGTACTGATTACAACGAACGTTTCGCTAACAACTAAAGGAGGGTTGAAATATTTTCATTTAGAACAAACACATCCATAGATCACCCGGAAAAACAACAAAAGAAATACATTTATTATTGTTTATTGTTGAATTATTTTAACAAATTATCGATCAATTGATCGAAATGTTTCTATAGAGTCTATAATATTAGGAATTATTATTATTTTAGTCGTGTAGTTCTCTCATTTTTATTATTTATGGAAGAATTTATTGAATTTTATGTTCAAATGGCGACTTGTTTTGCGATATATATATATATATATAAACATCTGCCCAAATTTCACATCAACATTATCATCATCATATAGAGTTATATAGTATGATATCGTTTTTTTAATCGTATAACGAACGACATACATGAGATTATACGAAATTGTCGAATTACCAGTTTGAAGTTTTAATAATAAAAAAAATTTTTGGAAAAGTTTTAATAAATTTTCTCACGCAACTCCAATTTTATGATTAATGAATCAAATTCGCAATATATCTATATACATATATATATTCAAATGTCAGGACCCATACGTTTTTCCAATTTCAAATGAAATTTATAATTTATGTACCTACTTTGAAAAATAAAACCGATATATAGATATATAGAATTCTACATCTGCGTATCTTTTATCCTGACTGCAATATTCAAATTTTCCCATAATCAATTAAATTAATAATTATGAATTTATAATAACATACCGTTTGTCTTTGTTTTGTTTATAACAAGTTGTTTTCGTCGTTAATTTTTCTATTGTTTCATATTTCATGCACTTGTTGAAAGTTGGCAATAGTTATAGAACAACAAATCACGCGCGCGTTTGTCCACAACAAGTTCACAGGATTTCCAACGTTTAGATGAAAAAGAGAGGATGTGATAAAAAAGTAGGAATGTGAGCACTGCAGGCGTCGCAACAACCCTTGTTACTGCAACCACGCCGGTCTGTCAGTAACGTAACTCACCCTGTTTACCAAACAGAAACCTTGTGATTTACACGTGACGCAATTTTCTCAGCACCACAGGGACCATAAGTTAATTATAGTATAACCCACTATCCTGCAATTTATCTAACAAGAACATATACATATTTAGTTTTTGTTTTAATAAAATATAATAGTTTGTCACCTAATTGAATATTTGATTAATTGTTGTCGTCCATGAAATTTTAAGTTGAAATTTGTTATAAAAAGATAATAAAAAGTAAATTGGCTACTTGGAAAATTTTATACACCACTTTTGAAAGTTTAAACGACACAAAACTACCCTAACCGCAACAATTTCGACCATTTAAACAAGCTGAATAACACCTGGTGGTATATTGTCGTATATGATGCTTTTAATTTCAAGTCACAAAATTTAATAAACACTGTATTTACTGGAGAAAGAATTTTTTTTTTGGTATGTTTGTGGTAAAGTCCTATTATATAATCTCACAAATGATGTTCGTTCTAATATATGTCAAAAGTTTTAATAACAACTTGAAATTTTCATTTGAATTAAGAAAAGCGAATAGCTTGTAACGACATTTAAAAATTCATGAATCGTTCCATTTGTTGAATGTTTTCAGTCGTGTCGAAAAAGAGTTGTAAATTGACCGGTTGAAATATAAAATAATATCGTACGATATTTTACAACAAATCTGATAAAGATTATAAAATAAAATCAAGAGATTTATTTCGGCTATATAAAAAATTAAATCTTAGCAGATTAAATATTAATTGGAGCATTAATTTTAATTTTATACTCTTCTCACACAAATCCCCTAAGGCCTAAGGATTTATGTTTAGCTAAAATACGATATTTATATTAATAGAATGCGTCTTTTTCATTACTCACACCTAGTTGTTTGAATTAAATAAATAAAACAAAAAAGAAAATAAAAAACCGAATGAATAAATAGCAGAGAAAGTTTGTCTCTTTCGAATATACATTGAATAGTGTCCTTCACAATTCAATTTCTAGAAAAATCCTTTACAATTGAAAATTTTCAATTTTTATGCTATTATTACATTACATACTGATTTCATCATAAAACTGCACCTAAAATAGAAAATGAAACCAATTTAAGTATTAATGAAAATAAATACGGCCTCAAGCTATAATATTTCACATTGATAAAAATTAATACCAAAAAAAAAAAAAACCAAAACATATCGTTAATGAATTATTTTTCATTGGGTTAATTAAAAAATGTTTTTCTAGATATGTCCGTATATTTAAAGGAAATTCATATAGAAAGATAATTGTTTTATTGTTAATTAATTATTTTCTGAATAACCGAATAAAAATATGAAGTAATAATGAATTGAAAGCGAAAGTTTTTCCAAAAAAAATCTATTATAGCGCCCTAAAATTAGTCTTTTTCGCCCATATGTCGGTCACTATGTCAGTAATCATTGGTAAATAAATATTTTTCTATTTCGAAAGAAAAATAACTCGAAAGGTTAATATGCAGGTGATCTATATTTGTAAAATCTATTATTTACTTTTAACAATATATTATTATTCGTACAAAAAGAATCTATTAATTTCCGAGAAATGTCAATAACGTAACATTATCCTTTTTTTCCTTTTTGGTCTCTTGCCCATCTGACTGAAAATTTACCTGATCAATTGCGAAAACATCTGTTATTTATCATATTTTCGTCCATTTAGTTTGATTTTACCTGAATTTCATTGAAATAGAGACGAATGGAAAAAATATAGAGTTTTTCACAACTGGTTACATATGGAATGACATGTGTAAAAGCTGTTGTGAAACAATGCTTAATCATTCAATGATTAATTTTGGCTTTTTTCTTCTACATTATTAATTGTAAGAGAAATTGTTGGATTGATTAAATGGTAATGGGTAGCAGTCCAGTTGTGAAATAAATATTTAGAAGTCTTTCAATCGTGAACTAATTTAACGTTTTCAATTATTGCATTTAGTTAGTGAAAGTTGTCAGTAAATGACACTGTATTAAACCCGGTTAATATATGAATTCACCTATTTATCATTAAATTACAAAATATTATATTAAACAAATTTTATTCGATATTACTCGTATTTTAATTATAGAAGTTGTTTGATTATAGATGAGAATATCTGTTGCGCTTAACTAAAGAAGTAATCCTTGACCTACAATTTTTAGGGGATGAAATGAATAATTTACTCGGTTTTTTTGTTTTGTTTTGTATATAAACTTCCGTAACAAGGACATCGAGTTAGTCGTCTATTTTTAGTCTTTTCTTTTAAAAAAATAAAAAAAAAGATTACCGTCTTAAGCAATAGTAGGTAATTTAATATAAAGTATAATTAAACACGAATATTTCTCTATCAATTAGAAAAATAACACTACCTACTATCAATTTGCCGTTATTTCCAAATAAATTTTAGAGAAGGAGAAGTTGGTAATATTCAAAAAAACTTGGGCAATCATATTAATCAATTTTTGAAGAAGAAAAAAAATGCAACTGCTAAAAGGGTTCATTATAACAAGAGAATAATCAAAAGATTCATTAAAGATAAAACTAATAAAACAACTATACGTTCCTTATTCATAATTCAAAAAGAGTTACAACTACGTGACTCAATTTTTTGTTAGTTCTATCCTAGTCAGAATGTTCTCTATTGCTGGCATATTGCTGAAAATCAGCTGGATAAAGATAACCAATTTGTTTTTTTTCGATATATTTGTGTACATTTTGTGAGGAAACTGAATAATAATTTGATCCCATTTGATGTCCTGTTGTATAAAATGGTAGTTTACGAATGAAATAATGGAAATATACTATTATAAATTTTATAATTAATATTGTTATGTTAATTTTATTTGTTTTGATTTGGAATTGACTATAGTTGTGGTTCTTAATATTCGGCCGTTATATTGTAATAGGACAAGAGTTAAAATAGTACCACCAGTCGGTTACATTTATCCTTGAAAACCTTACTATGTAGTTTTTTAGGTCTTATTGAATCTGAGGAACCTGATTTTCTGTTTCAATCGTTCGACTTACGCTATTATATA
>JAZBGX010001197.1:0-20334 GCA_037414775.1 Zonitis immaculata
GTGGTAGTGGCGGTGTCCATGGTGTGGCGGTAGTTCACTATCCAATGCTGCCACACTAAAAAAAAAACAAAAACATGAAAATCGACAGTCTAACATTGCATACGATTGGTTGTTGGTCACGTGGCTAACAATAAACTAACCAATCAACAAACAATTACGTCATTTCATTGAGGAAAGCACTAGAAAACTATATAGAAATTTTCAATCAAACAACCTACGGATTCTATCACCATCTCTCTTACACACATATAACTAATAAACGCAATTTTTCTAAACATATATTGTTGGCTTAATACAGGTATTTCTTTTGTTTTATAATGATAGCCGCCGGATTTTGAAAGATCGCGTGGGTGTTAACGATTCAGCACATTTCAACTTATATCGATAGAAAAAAATAAATGAATAAAATTAAGGTTTGATTATTATTACACAAAAAAAAACCACGATGGCATTTGCGATTAGGAATGACGTCATTACCGATCCGTCATCATTATATACGTTGGATGTGACCTTTTCCAAATTGCACTATACATATATTTTTCCACGACAATATTAAAAAGCTTTTATAGATAGGGTTGGATGGAATTCAACCCTTATTTTTTTTTTATTATTTTAACACTATATTATTATATTAAAAATGTTCTATAATTTTATTAATTTGCCGATACATAAGATACATTGGGATTAGTTGTTTCTGATTGTGCTTTTTCATATAAATCCCCATAAAATTTATGTAAATCTAAATAAAGTTTAGCACGACATTTATTAATACAATCTTCAGTTGCTGATGTCGATGTACATGGACAACTGGAATTATAAAAAAATAACAATTAGATTAATTATATGTGGAATTGAATTTGTGGAATTGGACACCTACACAACTCTTTCACAAATACAAAGATTCAATTTTATATACATTCTATGACGTATTTTCTCATTAAAAAAACCACCTACATTTCCAATAAACAATATACATGTTCTTAATAATAACATAAATATTTTTGCATAATTATGCTAAAAATTACTATAAATATATAAATGAAACTGTCTATTTTTTTTTTCCTACGCTTATCTACACTTAAATGGAATATCATTACAATAAATGAATAGATTTATCAAAGGAAATTCTTAAAATATAACTGACCTTTTATACTATGAAAAATATAACAATAAATTGAATGTGAACAACTTGACCGATTCACTATAATAAATCTATATCTATATATATATAAATTCAAATGAAAATTGATAAAATCATAAAGGAAACGCTATATCCGTATATGAAGAAAAGAACAAAATTATAATTAAGTGTGAATTTCAATTAATATTGGCTTAATTAAATATAAAACGTATATATATAGTAAGTTGCCAGTTATATAGACGGAAATCTATTTCCGTAAATACTGATTTTTCTTCTACATCCGTTAGTAGCCGGAAGTGCATTTTTTAGAGTTTACCGAATTCCAAAATACTTACTTTAATCCTTTATTATTATTATTATTATTGTTGAAAGATGACCGATTATTATCAGGTTCAGCTAAAGCTTCCAATGCATCATTCAACTTTTTATGCAATTGTGCAGCTAAACTTGACGTAATATCATCTTTATCATTATCATCATCTTCATCATTACAATCAATATCTTTCAAATCGTCATTATCATCACAGCAACTTTTCATTTTATCTTGTCGTTGTAATGGCGAACAATTACATGATTTTCGATTACCACACGAATTCATTTGAACACATCGACAATTTGGTATTTTAAAATAACCATGATATTTTGAACAAATCGTACAATAGTTTTTTTGTGTTTTCGGTTTATTCCGTGATTGATGTTGAGATTCATATGGATTTCGAATAGTTGTACAAATTAATGAGTAATCTTGTGGTTTGCGTGCAAGTATATCGCCCGGTTTATAATAACGGAATGGTTGTTTTGTGTTTGATGGTTGCATTGGCAGTTTTCGATGACTATGACCAATTGAGTGACAAACTTTACGTGGTTGATTGTTTGCTGATTTTTCTGTAGATATTATAATTTTCGGATTTACCAGACTTGTATCATTACTTTTACACAAACAAATTTTCTCGTCAATTATTGTTCTTGTATTTATTCCAAGTTTCGGTGCAATTTTACCCTACAAAAAAAAATATTATCTTGGATATTGAAATAAATTAGATTTAATAGAAAATTACAGGAAAACATTTAGTTGGCTCCATAAGTAAATCAATATCAACACCAGGAATTGCTTTCGATTTCGTTGAAGGAAATAATAATTCATCTACAGTTGTTTGAAATGTTGCCAATACAGTTCCAGTTTCGCAACTTTGCCATTGAATTAATTCAATATAAACAATTTCTTTGCATAATTTCTTATGTAATAAATTTAAACGATGCTTAATTGGATAGATTTTGTAAAAAACAAAATTCTCATTGAATTGTATTGGGAATAATGGTTTATAACTGGCTGTTTGAACACATGAATCTAATAAATAGATTTGCAATGAAATTTTACCATTTGTACATAACCATACGCCTGGACAAGACACCTACAATAAAAAATAATTAGAAATTATTCTCTTACAATTAGATAAATTGATTCGATAACTTACAGCTTGAATATTTAGTTCTACTTGTAAAAGGAATGTCTTACGCGACATAATTGATATAAAATCAAAATAAAAAAAAAATCTATACAAAAGATAGAAAACGGAATAAATGAAATTAAATCATGATGTAAAGATTAGAGGTTGAAACATTGAAATTTTGTATTGATAGACATGACTATAGAGTTACTAGGAAACAATCGATCGCAATTTTCATATAAATAAAGAAGCATCTTCTGTTAATATAATAAACATTCACAATATTCTCATAATAGAAACTAGAAATATCCTAAATTCGCATCTAATTTTCATATTCAATGAATCTTCTCCAACAAAACCAATTAATTTATCATATAATATCAACCAACGCCAGTGCACAAGTCAAATACAAACCAACATACATCACAGCAACCTATAAATACTAGTTAACAATTAAAAAATTTACAATAATCTCACCATTAAATTAATCAATAATTATTATAATAACATTACCTAATTAGCAAAAACTAAAAAAAAACCAATTTCAAACACTCCATTTTAGGTTATGTTGTCATGACAACCATATCTCTAATTAACCAATAGATCAAGTCTCTAATTTGGAGGTAAATTCAAATTAATCTAACCCTATAGACACGACCGGAATTACAATGATTATAATTGTTTAAAGGAAGCAAGAAAAAAAAAAGACAAAAACAACTTGGATTATTTGAATTTAATTATCCAGGCACTTGTTTATTACCGGATATAGAGTTAAATTTGATTTGAATTCAGTTATATTTGTAATAGTTTTAGTTTTTGGTTGATTATCATTTAATAATTGCATCTCAAATTTATGATCTGTAAACAACAATTTCGATTTATTATAATAGATTTATATTATAAAAATATATTATTTTACCTTTTGGTAGATTATCATGGACATGTCCATTAGTATTTTTAATATTAAAACCAACAACTTGTACACTAAGTTTTCTAAAATTATTATTATTACCGTTCTTATTAAAATTATATAGACGCCACCATTTTCTAATATCAGTTCGTTTCAATTGTTCAATAATCTTAATTTCTTGTTTTAAACGATCAAATAAATAATCATCATCGATAATTTCCAACCAATTACGACTAACTTCCTCTTTCAAATGTATATCGGATATTTGTTTAACTTTAATTAAATTCTTTTTAGTTTCGTCAAATGCTTTCTCTGACATTGTTGTTAGAAGTTTTGTAGCATGTTCAATGAATAATTCAATACGTTGATCGACATGTTGTGTTGTATGTTTTGTTGCTTGTGTATTAACAGTGATTGTATAACCTAAAATACCATAAGTATCGCGTAATGAACAATAAACATTATAGCCTAATTGTTCTTTTGTACGTAACGTATCGAACAGTGGCTCCTGGATGATCAACTAAAATACAAATCAACAACCAATGATTTTTTACTATAATAATGATTAGTATACCAAGATCATTTCAAGTATCACATTATCTTTGATTGTAAAAGGTCCAGCTTGGTAGAAATTCGTTACAATAGAATTGGAATCGTTGCGATTAAACGATTCTAAGCGACATAAAGATTGACCTTTTGGTAATTCGTTAACTCGGAACTAGAAAACAATCGAAAATAAATACATAATTTATAATAATAATAATAATAATAATAATAATAAAATACTTGGGGATAATCTGATTTTCTTATAGCTGTTGATTTGATGGTACTGATGAATTTTTTAAAAATATTCTTAGCCTCCTCTCCACTAATATTACCTTGAATCAATGATTTTATATACAATTGTTTACAATAATTTTTGGAAAAATCTCGCATTTCGTCAAATGAAATTGTCGAAATTTCATTATATTTATCTAATATTGAATGATAATTATTCACTAAAATCTTCAATCGTACATCTCTAAAATTCAAAATGAAATAAATGTAATTTGAAAGAAAAGAAAAAAACAAAACAAATTACTTGGCTAAATTTGATGGTTTCAATAAATTATTATAGAAATTCTTCATTAATTTATCTTTAACAGCTTCAAACATCTCAACATCGATATTATCACTGAATGATATTAGATGTTTCGTTATTAAATCGATTAGAATTGGTGATTTCTCATTATAACCGGTAATTTTCAATATAATACCTTTATCACTTGTACGCAAACTATAATGTAATTCCGCTATTTCAGCTGGATACGCTTCCTCGCTCATCTCCATTTGTAATAAATTAACAAAGAAATCAATCATTATCGAACTAAAATTTATAAAACAACAATCATAATAATTGAATAGTTAATTAAAATAATAAACCTTCTTGGTGATGTTAGAGATTGCGGATTAATTAACAAAAAATAATAATAAGCTATAGGTAATTTGAATTTTTGATCTTTACGATACCATAATTCACCTAAATTATTATTAATAATTTTATTCGGATAATCCGGATGATTTTTCGAATCCGGTAGAATATCGAAATTATTTGTTAAATAAATATTTGGTAACGGTAATGAGAAATCTTCCAATATTTCAGCATTCTCCCATTTCAATAGCCAATCTCTATTAATATCTTGTTCAGTATATTGTGTACCGAACCATTTTTCTTTCCTATCAAATTGTAGATTATCTGGTAGTTGATTGCATAATATCATTAGATTCATTGTTGATGGTGTCAAATGATTTAGAACCATTGTAATCGCCTGGAAATTAATGCATCTTTTCAAATGATTTCTATCGAATTTCTATAATACTCTACTTCCGGATCATAATCGGAAATTAATTCCGATCCTGTTATATAATCTTTCGGCGGATAATATTGCATGGCTTCAGCTAATTCTTCAACGAAATCAACAGCTGATTCGTCTGTTGAAAAACGGAATGATGTTTCATCGATTGTTTTAATTTCGTTGAATATACGTTTTTGTGGACCAATTTTTCTCAACATATTTATATAAGAGAATACACATTCAATTACTTTATCTAAATTTTGTAAACCGTCACTAGTTAATGACATATTTACCGAAAATAATGCGTATAGCGAATTATGTTCACTACCAGTTTCACCATTACCAGTTGTCATACTCAATACCCAAACTCTTTTAATAGAAATCAGAAATTAAATAGACAATTTTTCAAATAAATAAATAAATAATCGAACTTTTTCCTTAAATACGATAATAGACTGCCTTTGCCTTCATCACCTAATAACCATGAGACGTATTGATGTGGTTTACTTTTATATTTGTGCAATAACGATGGTAATGCCCAACGTAATTCAACTTGCCGTAGATCATGTGCCGGCTTAACATAATATAATTTTCGAAATGCATCTGTATCGAAAACATTTTCGCATCCTTTAAAATCGTTCGGTGGTAGATTATTTGTTGGAATTTTCGAAAAACAATCCAAAACGTACGATTGTAAAACCTCCATTGGTAATCTCGCCTAAAAAAAAACAAACACCACAATTTCCATATAATTTAAATAAAATTCAACAAATTATTCACTTGTAACGCTAAAGTCATCCGATGTGCTGAATAATGTCGCTTCCTAAATTCATGCACCTCTCTATATAATGTATCTTCATCAACATTATCACGTAATGTAATTAAATTACCCCAACTGAATGTATTAACCGGACAATTGGTTTTTGCAAAACTCGCTAATAATTGTTCTTTACAATGTAGATCCGATGGTAATGCCATTTGGAATTCAGATTCAATAGCTTCACGTTCACGTTCAATCGAACCACGTAACATCAACGGCGATATAAAGAATTGTGCGAATTTATCTAAAGCTTTATAAAAATGTTTTTCTAAACATTCAAAATAGAACGTCGTAATTTCCCAATCGGTCGACGCATTATCGCTACCACCTCTTTTCTATATAAATTAATTAATTAATAATAAAACTATTGTTGATTATAATTGGTTATCACCGAGAGAAACGAATCGAAATCGTTCTCTTTTGGATATTTCTTACTACCCATAAATACCATATGTTCAAGAAAATGCGCCATACCGGGTATATCTTTAGGATCACTAAAACTACCAACACCAACACATAAAGCTGCAGCCGCCTAAAATTTTAATTCATTTATACATTCAATTATATGTTGATTAATTGAAAATTTTGACCATTTTTTGTTCATCTACTGGATCACTATCGAATCCCTCAAACGAATTATTAGATACCTGATCGGATTCATCTGTTCCCATCGATTCATCATCATCATCAACATCACAACAATCAATAGAACCATCACTATCACTATCCGATAGATCATCCAATGGTGATGGATCATAGATAAGACAAGCTGTTAAACCATTTTCTAATCGAATAACTCTACGAAAATAATTTGATTATAACGAAAAATTGATATTGAATTTAGTTTTTCTTACTTGTATTCTTTTGTATCACTGGGACTTTTTGTTGGTGTTTCTAAAACTTTGAATTTTTGATTTTTATTGATATTAGCATTACTAGTATGTGGTTTCTTTTGAGATGATGAACACGGTTTCAAATTATCTGATGATTTTGATGATTTACTATTAATTTTATGCATTTTCAATGGATAATTATAAATTAATTTGACAAATTTAGAGGTAAACGTGCGACAAAAAATCATAGGTTAGAATTTTTGTCATAGTTGATTATAGCAGTTTAAAATTCGAAAATATATTTTTATTATTAAAATTATTAAAACTTATAAAATTCTGTAGTCGAATAATTCCAAAATTAAACTATATATTTGATTTTTCGATTAAAAAAAATTTCATAACCGAGCTACAATTAGATAGATTTTAGTGGCTGATACTAGGCGCGAAATTTAAATGTAACTGATTTGTTCAATCCAACAACAATAAAACCTAAATTCTCATCTATTTCCAATGTCCGTTGCAACGAGATTGTTTCAATCAACGGATTTCATTTCTATTTCATTAATTTTTTAGTAAAAATGCTTACGTTGTTGTTTGAAGAGTTCAAAGTACTCGGTTGTTGTTTCCTTTGACGCCTCTCTAGAACGTGCAACGTAATAATCTTCAAATTGAATCTATAATTTTAAATGAATTGAATTAAATAATCACGTCGAAAAAAAGGAAATTTGAAGGTATAATAAAACTCTGAAATTTGTCGATTAAGTGGGGGTTTTGTTGATTTTCTTTCTAGTCCTACTTAATGGAAGTTTCATCATTTTCTTTTGTTGGTGGTGGATGCTTACGTTGTTTCTTTTAGGAATTCGAGGTATTTGGTTGTTGTTGTTGATTTCTGTGTACAACCTTGACAACAGGTGGGTTTTCCAAATATTTCCTTAAAATAAAACCGTCCCAATTATTTTTATTACAATGTGATTAACTTAATTACAAAATCAATCACAAAAAAAAAAGTTAATCGATCGGGTATTCGTGGTTCGATACTTTTAGTATCAACAAATATCATCTATTGGTAAGGTTGATTATTCCAACAAAGCATTTTTGTAGTTATTTTTTAACCTTTGGAATACCGGTTTTCCCATATATCACACTATAAATAATTATTTTTATTCCAGGATGAATATTTGTGCGATCATCAACATAACAGTATTAAAATATCTAATTATTGGACTTCTATTATTACTTTTATTAATAAAAGTTTATTTGAAATTAACAACAGCCTATCATCGAAAATTGGACAAAATGGACGGTAGAACCGTTATTATAACCGGTGGTAATCGTGGTATTGGTAGAGAAACCGCTAAAGAAATTGCGAAACGTGGTGCTAGATTGATTCTAGCATGTCGCAATTTAGAAGCTGCTAATAAAATTAAAGGTATTTATATAATAAAAAAATTTCTAAAATTATAAAATAGAAAGTGCATTTTTGTTTTGTTTCCTAGATCAAATTATTGAAGAAACACAAAATCGTAATATAATTGTAAAGAAATTGGATTTATCATCACAACAATCTATACGACAATTTGCCGAAGATATTATCAGAAATGAACCGAAATTACATGTTTTGTTACATAATGCAGGTGTTGCTGAAGAACAAATCCGGCAAAGTGAAGATGGTATCGAAATGACAATGGCAACAAATCATTTCGGACCGTTTCTATTGACCCATCTACTGATTGGTATAAATTCAAATTTAAAATTATCTATAAAATATATATATATAGTTTAATTTATAGATTTATTGAAAAAATCGGCACCTAGTCGGATTGTTGTTGTTGCATCGGAACTATACCGTTTGTCTAGTTTGGATTTGAATAATTTGAGTCCAACAACACATTGGTTTCCACCGTACATTTATTATCAATCGAAATATGCCAATATCAGTTTTACAAATGAATTAGCACGTCGTCTTGAAGGTAGTGGTGTAACAGCTAATTGCCTACATCCAGGACTCATTGATACCGGCATATGGGATAGTGCGCCATTTTTATTGAAATTACCATTGAAATGTATTATAAGTTGTTTCTTTAAAACACCACAACAAGGTTGTCAGACCAGTGTTTATCTAGCTTGTTCCGATCAAGTTGCAGGTGTTAATGGGAAATATTTCGCTGAATGCCGTCCGAAAAGTTTAAGTAGCGGTGCTAGTGATATGAATAAAGCCAAGAAACTATGGGAATTATCTGAAAATTTTGTCAATTTAAAAGGCACCGATCCAAAGATATAAGTATTGTTTATTACAAAAAAAAAAAATAAAAATTGTAGAGGCAAATTTAGTTATCTAAATAAACTGATAATTACGATTCGTTCTATTATTATTATGATTTGATAAAAATGAATAGTTAATTAGTTGTTGTGTGGTTTGGACCATTCAACATTCAATATTAAATGGTCATAACCATGTCCATGTAGGACTTTAATCGCTTTATCGGCATCATTGCGAAATTTGAAATGTATATAAGCGAAACCACGACATGAACCGGCTTGTTTATCTTTAGCTAAATATAATTTTTGTATCGGTCCAAATGGTTTAACTAATTCTTCTAAATCAGTTTCGGTTGTTGATTCACTCAAATTTGTTATACGTATAGCTGTTGCATCATCACGACGTGCCATATTCATATTATCTGAACGTTTTGTAGCACCTTCACGCATACTAGGTGGTATATATTTTGAACCACCCGGTTTTGATGTATCTTGACCCATTGATGAATTACCAATTGATGGGCCTTTCTTATCATCTGGTATTTTACCACCAGCCAACATTGTATCTTTCCATGGACATTTCGATGTCCAATGATCACCACTGCATGTTCGACACTTGACAACATTCTTATCACCAAGAGCTATTAGGAAAAATTACGATTTCTAGTAATTGTTGATAAATCTAATTGAAAATAATACCTTTTAGTTTATCAATACCATCTTCTTCTTGCTTATTATCTTCTTCTTTACTTGTTATATATTGCATATAAACATCTTCAGCAACAATAGTTGTAGCTGGATTTGGACCTGGTTTATCATTAGCAGATTCACCAAATTTCTTCCATGTTTTACGTAATGCTATTGATTTTGATACAACACGTTTCTCAATTTTATATGTACGTACAATTTTGATTTTTTTATTATCATCATTAAAACCATATTCAGTTACAATTTTATGACCATTCTCATACACTTCAGCTGGTGGTGGTAATGAACCACCTTCCAATTCAACTTCATCCGCCCAACTAGATTTCACCTCTTCAGCTACCGGCATTTCGATTTTTAACTTTAACAATTAATTATTAATTAATTTTAAAAATAACTAAATTAAAACAATCTGGAAAGACACGCTTATTTCGAAGGTTAAAAAATTATTGACAAAGTGACAAGTTACCACTTTTAGAACTACCAACCCCTCAAAAAAAGAAGCTTAACTGTAGCCCTAATAAAAAAATTATTCTAGCAATACACCTTTAGGGAATCGATTCTTAGAATTGTAGTAAAATGATTTCTATTTTAAAAATTCATTCATAATAACAATTCAATTAGCTACATTCTAAAATAATTCTAATTTTAATTAATTTTTTTTTTATGAGGCTACATTTAATAAGATCAGTCAGGCCAACCTTGAAAAATTTACCATCGTTTGTAAACGCAAGTTGAGGTTATATCGATTTGGTTTTAATAGAATTCTTGAAGGAAAACAAGCCTTAAATAATGGGTTCTGGTAGTAAAAAATATAAAGAGAAAGAAAAAGAGAGCCGTAAACGACGCCACCATAGTCCTAATTATAGTGATGAGCAAGAATCGTCGAAACGACACCGTCATAAGAGACATCACAAAGATAGAAAACGGGATAAATTACGACAAGATTATGATAGTGAAGGTAATAATTGAATTATCGATAGAAATTTTGTCATTTGTATATATAATTTTAGGTTCTGATGTTGTGGAAGTTGTGCCCGATGATAAACCCGATGAATCTCTAACATCAGGCTCCGTTGAAAGTTTATCAATTGATGAAACAAACAAGTTGAGAGCCAAACTCGGCTTGAAACCACTTGAAGTATCGACACAATCAACAAGTGACGATAAAAGAAGTGATAATAAAAAGAAAGATGATTGGGGTGAATTTTATCATAAGCCAGCTGAAAATTTATCCGATAAAACTGAACAGGAGAAATTACGTGAAAAATTATCGATACGTAAAGAGAAACGGCATATTGAAACAAAATTGAATAGAGTCAAATTATTGGGCGATAGTGATAGTGATGATAATGCTGAGAATTGGGTGAATAAAAGTCGTAAATTGGAGGATGCTAAAAGACAAGCTGATAAACGTGCAAAAATGTTGGAAGAATTAGATGAACAATTCGGTGTTGATGATTTAATTGAAAATGAACGGAGGAAATTGAAACAGAAACAATATACTGAAAGGAATTTGAAAGGTTTACGTGTTGAACATGATATTGGTAGTTTTGCTGATGAAAAAGATGTTATTCTAACATTGAAAGATAAAGATGTTCTACAAGAAGATGATGATTGTTTGATTAATGTTAATATGATTGATGATGAACATTCGAAGAAGAATGTCGAAAATAGAAAGAAAACGGTCGCTTATAATCCATATGATAATGAGGAATATGATGAATTAGGTAATTTAAAAGATAAATCATTATTATCGAAATATGATATTGAAATTGATGGTGAAAAGAAGAATAGTTTTAGAATTGGTATTGATGATATGGCTGAGAAAAAGAAACAACAACAAATACAAGAGACAATTAAAGCGAAATTGGCTAAAAAACGAATTGAAAGTATCGTCGATAAAGATTTGAGAATAGCATCGGAATATTATAATGAAGAGGAATTGTCGAAATTTAAAAAGCCGAAAAAGAAAACACGAAAACTACGTACGAAAATTTTAACAGCCGATGATTTAGAACAACAAAATATTAATAATAAAGGAATTGAAGAGATTGGTACTCGACGATCGAAAATCAAAGATGCCGATAACGTTGATATCCAAAGTAAGTATTTGAATTTGAAAAATTTATTAAATATTGATTGTAAATATAGTTCCAGATATACCGATAGATATCAAAATTGATGATGATAAAGATGATTTATTGGAGAAAGCATTGCATAAGACGCGTAAAATGAAACAAAAAGAAAATCTTGTTGTCGATATCATTAAAACATTACCAATTAAATCGGAATCAAATGATGATTCTACAGATATTGGTAATATTGTATTGAATTCAACAGCTGAATTTTGTCGTACATTAGGCGATATACCAACATATGGTAAATCTGGTAATCGTGATGAAACTGAAGATATTCTCGATTTCGAGAAAGATGTTAAAGATGAAGATGAAATTGATGATTTAAAAGATGATGAACAATTACAACAACAACAACAACAATTACAATTACAACAAAAAACTGGTTGGAATTCGGTTGATCCAAATGAAATAAAAGAATCGAAATCAACAACAACAATAATACCACAAGATGTACAAATTTTAGATGAAGAACCCGATGTTAGTACTGGCATGGGGGCCGCATTAAAATTGGCAATGAGTAAAGGTTATTTGGATAAAGAACAATCGAAACGTCCATCGAATTCACGTTTAGCCCATTTACAAGCTCAACATTATTCAATTGAAGATAAATCATATGGTGATGAATATGATCGTAGTGGACGTCGTGAACGTTATACAGGACCAATAATTGAATTCAAAGAGAAAGATTGTTTTAAACCGAATGTTAAATTGGAATATATTGATGATGATGGGCATGTATTGAATTCGAAAGAAGCATTCCGTTATTTGTCGCATAAATTCCATGGTAAAGGACCTGGTAAGAATAAAATCGAGAAACGTTTGAAGAAATCAATGCAAGAACAATTAATGAAAAAAATGAGCTCCACCGATACACCATTGGGCACATTGAATATGTTACAACAAAAACAAAAGGAAACACAATCACCGTTTGTTGTTTTATCGGGTAGTAAACAAGCACAGACTACAGTCATTTCGAAGACACGTCGCTAATTATTATTAATCAATTATTTAAATTATAATTAATTAATTTAAAAAAAAAAAAGTATTGAATAAAAACTTATAAAACCATTAATCTAGGTGCAATGTTCATCGACATTAATTCTTGAAATAATAATTTAGCAGCATATGGTAATCGAACTTGTGAAATTTGCGTCTTATTTTTACAACCTTTACATTCAAATGTATTATTTCTCATATTGGCAATAGCAATTAAACCACAAAAATTACAAACATGTATCCTATATGGATCGGATACTTCGAATAAACGTTCACGTAGAAATTGTGCAGCACCATGTGATATTTGACAATCACGTTCCATTTCACCGAAACGCAAACCACCATCTCGGGCACGTCCTTCCATTGGTTGACGTACTAAAATTTGTAATGGTCCTCTAGCTCTTGAATGTATCTTATCATCGACCATATGTTTTAAACGTTGATAATATGTGGGTCCTAAAAATATTTGCGCATTTATCTTACGTCCAGTATGTCCATTATACATAACTTCATTGCCACGTAGTTGATAACCATATTCTTGTAATAATGTTGAGATTTTTTGTACATTAACAGCATCATTGAATGGTGTTGCATCACCGATTTCACCTTTATTAGCTGATACTTTGCCTTGGATACATTCAATTAAATGTCCAATTGTCATACGTGATGGTATAGCATGTGGATTTATAATTATATCGGGTGTTAAACCTTCACATGTAAATATCATATCTTCTTGACGATATTGTATACCGCATGTACCTTTTTGACCATGTCTTGATGCAAATTTATCACCAATTTGTGGTATACGAACGGATCGTACACGGATCTTGCAAAATTTATAACCTTCAGAATTTAATGTTAACATTACTTGATCAACAACGCCAGTTTCACTATTACGTAGAAATGTTGAAGCGTCGCGTTTTGTAAATTTCTTCGTTGTACCTTCCAACTATTTAACAGAAAATTAGCAAGAAAAACAAAAAAAAACAAAACAAACAACTACTTATAAATTATTTAATAAATTACCTCATCGTCATTTTCCGGTAGAGTCATAGTTTTACCAATAACAACATCATCACCAGATACACGTATACCAGGTGATATAATACCATCATCATCTAATTTATCATATAATGCATTCCGCATACCTTGACATGTTGCACGTGATGGTTTCTCAAATTGTTCCTCTTGATCACCAATACGTTTCGATTCAGCATCTTTATATGAACGATAAAATACTGATCGGAAAAAACCACGTTCAACAGCTGAAGCATTCAATATAACCGAATCTTCTTGATTATAACCAGTATAACATGCAATAGCAACAATTGAATTGATACCAGCTGGTAATTCACGGAAACGTAAATATTCCATTGAACGTGTTGTTACTAATGGTTTATGTGGATAATACAAGACATGAGCTAATGTATCCATACGGACATGGAAATTTGTTATATAAACACCCATAGCTTGTTTACCCATAGCACTCTATAGAATAATTCAATAATTTATTTCAATATTCTACAAATACCAACAACTAAATAACTTACCTGATAAGTATTCCTTGGACTTTGATTATGATCGGGAAATGGTATGATTGAGGCACAAACACCTAAAATCATAGCTGGATGAATTTCACAATGTGTATAAGTTGTACAATAAGCATCCTCTTTTTCTTGACGTAAATCATCTGGTGACATTGCAATCATAACAGTTTCTTCTTCTAATGTATCAATATATTCAACAACACCAGAAGCGACAAGAACTTGCCAACCATAATTATTATATTCTCTCTCTTTCAACATATCAATATGTCGTTTTTTCAATAATAAATTACCATTTTCGACAATCAATAATGGACGACATATACGTCCGGCATCTGTATAAATACGTATTTCACGATCACGTATATCACGTATCATCGATACTTCCGATACAATAATATCCATTTGACGACGTAATTTCCTTAATGTCGCCATTAATTGTTCTGGATCACGATGTATACCTACCCAACAACCATTAACAAATATTTTTGTGGCATTCGCAATAGCCGATGGTGCGATTTCTTCTAAATTTTCCATCGACCATTCTTCTAAAAATTCCAATATCGGTGATGGTTGTGAACCAACTGATATATATGCCATTAATGCTAAATTTTTAACAAGACCAACAGCGGCACCTTCTGGTGTTTCAGCTGGACATATCATACCCCATAATGTATTATGTAATTGACGTGGTTTAGCCAATTTACCATCACGGCCTATTGGTGAATTTACACGTCTTAAATGTGATAATGTTGATGCAAATGTTAAACGATTCAATACTTGCGATACACCAGCCCTAGCTTGATGGGCTTTCTTTTGATCACCCCAATTACCTGTAGCTAGTGAATAACGTAAACCATCTGTTATCAATTTTGTTTTTATTGCCAATTCTAAATTGAAATCTTTGCCACGATCAATAAATTTCTGTGCATATAAACGTACTTCTTTCATTAAATTTTTAAATAAACCACGAAATAGAAATGCTAATAATGGTCCGGCTAAATCTAAACGTTTATTACCATAATGATCACGATCATCTAATTCGCGTCGTCCTAATGCCGCCAATAATAATCGATGCACCATATAACCCAGAAAATAGGCCTTTTTTGTTTCACAAAAATCTGATACACCAACATGTGGTAACATTTCTTTTTGTAAAATTTCACGAGCATATTTTATACGTTTCTCTTTTGTTACACCAGGACGAGCACCGCGTGCACCAATGAAATTCAAAGCAACATTCTGTTCTTGTATAACAAAAGCTTCATCTAATGACGGTTTCACCATTTCCATCATTTCAGGATCTTCGAAATCATAAATTATATGTTCTAGAATATCACGATCAGCAACAAAACCTAGTGCACGGAATACGATCATGATTGGTATCTCTTGACGGATATATGGTAAAATTGCTATAATTCGTTGACCAATTGCTGCTTTTTTTATAGCTTGCCCACCACGTGCCATCATATTTACCCATAATGTCGATGTAGGCCTTGAACTATGTTCTAAACAACTTCTAATCTCCGATTTGAAAGCATATTTACCATCTTTCATTGAAAACACATAAACTGTATTTGTTGCCATTTTCTCTTGGGCAATTAAAACTTTTTCAGAACCATTTATTATAAAATAACCACCAGGATCTAATGGACATTCATTCAATTCAGTCAAATCACGATCGGTTAAACCGCTCAATAAACAATAAGTTGAACGTAACATAATTGGTATTTTGCCAATAAATGTTTTTTGATGTTGCGTTTCAATTGGATCTTCACCTTCTTTAACAATTGTTTTCGTTATATCAACATATAATGGTGCTGAATATGTTAAATTTCTTAAACGTGCCTCATTCGGCATCATTGGTGATGGTGCACCATCTTTCTCCCAATGTGTTGGTTTTGATAAATAGATTTGTTCGAATTTCAATAGATAATGTGGTGGATTCTCGATTTCACCATGTGTATGTTGTGCTTCCGCTTGTAAATCAATTTGTGGTGAATCTTCAACGATACGTTGTACCGACATTTGTATAAATTCATCGAAACTATCTAATTGTTGTCGGACTAGACCTTTTTCATCGAAATATGCATTTATAACAATCCAACAAGCTTCCTGCCACAATTCCGAACTAATCTCTTCGGAATCTTCATCGTCAAATTGATCTGAAATCGGAATTTTTATATTGAAAAGACGCCGGATTATTAGGTTAGATTCCAAGTAAAACTATTAGTTGTAATTCAACTGAATACCAATAATGATTATTACCTTCGTCTTGTTCGTACATTTCCAGGTGTTGATAATCTAATTAAAAGAATAATAATAAAGACTTAATTAAATTATCTCGAATTAAAAACAAACGAACAACTCGTATCGCAACCAAACGACATCAGGTGTCGCTGCGAATTGACATACAGTTATCCAACATTGTAAATAAAAAATACCTGAATAACACAAAGTTAATTGTAGCCTCAAAATCAGTAAACATTTAATTTTGTTTAGTTGGCGATCATAAAATGTGATACGGGGTTATATCAAAAAGTTATAAGGCGGTAGATTTGAATAATGAAATAAGAATGTTTTGATGTGTAAAATCATTTACATAATTTATTTAATAATAATTATAGATAAATACTACATTATTCTAACTAATAATAATAAAAATAATAATTATAGAAATATTGAGCATCCGTAATATACAAATAATTAATAATCTAAGCGTTCAAGTAGCAGAAAAGATTTAAATGTTTTGTATGTAGTTTTTTCTAACTTTTCTGCCAGTCAAACAGCTCAGATTTGGGATACACAACACAAATATATCTATATATATATTTTTATATATATATATATAAAAAAAAAACATTTTTCTGATTAAAATAAGCCTAATATCGAATGGCTTAGATAAAAAAAAATACAACATACATTAGAAAGTTTCTAATTACAAAAAGAGTTTGTAAAAATTTTCAGTCAATGTATATATAGATATATATATGTATATAAATAGAAAAATTCTTACAAATATCTAAAAAAAAAAAAAAAATTGAGAGTATACAAATGGATCACGTTTTGTTTACAAATTTTGCAAAATTGTTTCATTTAATTGATTGTGTTTTGGATATTGATTTGTTTCTCTTCTCAAATCTACACACAGCGATGTTCAAATGAGCATTATAGAGAAATGAATGACTATAATATTTTGTTGCGAGCAATAATAGGCATCCACTTCCCGGTAAAAGAAGGCACGCAACCACCTATCATGTTTCAATTATATAATATTTTATTATTAAACAAAAGAAAGAAAAAAAAATAGTTCATTTTGGCACCCGAGAACGCGTTTTTCTTCTAATTTAATTTAAATTCAATTCCATTCTTTTAAAAATTATAATTAATTATTAAATATACCGACTAAGAATTTTCAATAAAATTGTTTTTTTTTTTTGTATCACTTGCACCGATTGAATTTGTGCACTGGTCACTAGTTTTGTTGTTGTTATTATTCATCTTCTTCGCCTGGATGCTGCTGCTATCATTTGTCGTAGCATTGGTTCAGGACTACACGGTTTCGGATCGCATTTCATTTGACCATCACCACCGCATCTACAAATCATAAGAAATTCCATTATTTTATCGATTTATCTAA
Source organism: Zonitis immaculata (assembly GCA_037414775.1). NCBI lineage: Eukaryota > Metazoa > Arthropoda > Insecta > Coleoptera > Meloidae > Zonitis > Zonitis immaculata. The sequence continues at coordinate 18,273 of JAZBGX010001197.1, forward strand.
GAAATTATCATCAGGATTACTTACGTGCAATGTAGACATGGGCCTGATGCTGATCGAACAACTTCACCAACACGATAGGCTCTATTATTGATTTGACAACCCGATTTTGTAGCTTTGCCTTTATAAGCATGCGATAAGAAATGTGGTGGTAATGTTGTTGTTGTTGTTGTGGTTGTTGTTGTTATATTGATTGATGTTGCCATTGAAACGGGACATTCATAGCGTGGACAACAGAAACCACGGATCGGTTCTTCATGACATCTTGGTATTGGTGGTGGACAACTTTGTTGTAAACAAATTATGTCGCTACGGAAACAGAAGCAGAAATCACATGGATCGTCACGTGGTATTTGTTGAGCTGATACATAAACTTTGCCACCATATCGACAAGTACCAGGACCAAAAACATTCTGATCTTCTTCTCCATAATCATTTTCTTCTTCTGGCATTTGATAATCAGGCGATTGTTCTTCGGATGGTACATGAGTTGGTAGTGTTGTTGTTGTTGTTGTTATTGGTTCTTGTGGTAATAATGGGGTTTGTGTGGCTGAAGTTGATAATTCACCTTCAACTGCTTTCTTAGTACTACTTTCTTCTTGCAGTCCAGATGTGAATGGAGTTGGAGACGATGATATCGTCGGTGATGTGAATGGTTGTATTGTTGATTCTAATCCTTCACCTGGTATAGTTGCTTGTTCTGTTTCTACAGCTTCCATAGGTTTACCAGTTAATGGTGCTTCAGTTGATTTACTGATCGGTTCAACTGGTAATTCAGTTTTATTAACACTTTCTGTGACAGCTTGTTCAGTTACTGCTTCTTTTTCCAATTCTGGAACTTTTTCTGTTGGTATTCTTTCAGATATTGTTGTTTGTTCGCCTTCTACTGATTTTGGAGTTGTTATTTTTTCTTCTTGTTCTGTTGTTACTTCTTCGCTTACTGGACTAGTAATTTCAATACCTTTATTAGTAGTAGCTTCAATTTTAACAGTTACTTCTTCCGCTACTTGAGGTTGTTCAGTTTCTTTTTCTGTTGCTATCGCTGCTTCAGTCACGTTATCAATTTCTTTTTCAGTTTCTCCCTTTTGGGGCTCACTAATTTCAGTAACGCTTTCTTTAGGTAATTCTTCTTCTACTGCATACGGTAGAGTTGTCATTTCCATGTGTTTTTCGGTTGTGTATTGCACATTAGGAGATACAGTTTCTGTTATTTCCGGTTTGTATGCTGGTTCAGTAACTCCTACATCAAGTTTAGCTTCTGTTACATTTTCTTGTGGCTCTGCTGGTTCTTGTGGTTGACAACCACTCGCAGTATCACAACCTTGAGCAAGTTCAGGCTCTGTTACATTTTCTTGTGGTTCTGCCGGTTCTTGTGGTTGACAACCTGTCGCATTATCACAACCCTGAGCAAGTTCAGGTTCCGTTACATTCTCTTGTGGTTCCGCTGGTTCTTGTGGTTGGCAGCCTGTGGGACTATCACAACCATGGGCAAGTTCAGACTCTGTTATATTTTCTTGTGGTTCTGTTGGCTCTTGTGATTGGCAACCTGTCGCACTATCACAACCTTGAGTAACTTCAGGCTCTGTTACATTTTCTTGTGGTTCTGCTGGTTGGCAACCTGACGCACTATCACAACCTTGGGCAAGTTCAGGCTCTGTTACATGTTCTTGTGGCTCTGCTGGTACTTGTGGTTGGCAGCCTGTCGCACTATCACAACCTTGAGCAAGCTCAGGCTCTGCTACATTTTCTTGTGGTTCTGATGGTTCTTGTGGTTGACAACCTGTCGCAATATCACAACCTTGAGTAACTTCAGGCTCTGTTACATTTTCTTCTGGTTCTTGTGGTTGGCAACCTGTCGCACTATCACAACCTTCGGCAAGTTCAGGCTCTGTTACATTTTCTTGTGGTTCTGCTGGTTCTTGTGGTTGGCAACCTGTTGCACTATCACAACCTAGAGGAAGCTCAGGCTCTGTTACATTTTCTTGTGGTTCTGATGGTTCTTGTGGTTGGCAACCTGTCGCACTATCGCAACCATGAGCAACTTCAGGTTCTGTTATATTTTCTT